>SNQJ01S0062674.1:0-11856 GCA_010110895.2 Picea sitchensis
ACAAGTCCTATGAAAATTTGCAAAATAGATTACCCCAACTCATGGCAGCCTCCTAGGAAAAGGGTGGTTTCCATAGCATGGTATGGATTTTCTATATTCCTTCAAAGATAAAAAAAAATAGTGTAGTGGTTGGTTGCTTGTGTTGACTAAAAGAATTTAGTGAGAAATATTAGTGGTTAGTACTCGTGACTTTTGGTATTGCTAATGCTATTGTGAATACATATCTAGCCAAGGTCAATGTCCTTCAGGGTTGGCCCAATCCCTCTAATAATACATATATAAAGAGTTTATTAATCCTTGGTGGCATGAATTTCTATAGAAAAGTCATTCAACATTTCTCTCACAACGTTCAACCATTTCATCATCTCTCCAACCAAAATAACTTATCATGGAATATCACAAAACCTAAGGGCATTCAACAGGTCAAGGATTCCCTTTGTGTATCTATGCCTTGGCGACCTCCTAGGAAAATTTGCAAGGTCCTAGAAAAATTTTCCAAATAGATTACCCCAACTCATGGCAACCTCCTAGGAAAAGGGTGGTTGGCTGGTTGCTTGTGTTGACTAAAATCATTTAGTGAGAAACATTGGTGGCTAGTACTCATGAATTTTGGTATTGCTAATGTTTTAACTACATTGAGTAAGAACAACACCTATAAACCACAACACAATCCCTCTATAGGGGGTCCTTAGCATCAAAGTTGGATAAGGACACCATAAGGAGGTTTTTGCAGTAAGGACGGGTAGAGAGCCCTTAACCATGGTTGAGGAAGAAAAACAAGTGCTTTAGGATCTTGTTGAATATTTTTAGGCTTGAGAGCCTTGAATAAGTCCTCAAACCAACACATCACTCATTTGCAAGGCTTCCTTGAAGGCCTCCAAGTAGGATACAAGTGCCACAACTAGGTTTTGTTCCCTAGAAATGTGTCTTAACACCTAAAAATGGTTAAGGGGGGAGTAAAGGACTTAAGCCATAATTGAACCTTCTCAAGCTCATGTGCCATGAAAAACACCTAGAAACCATGATAGAGCTCTCACTTAAATGTCTTTGGACTAATATTTGGAAATGAATGCTATTTATATGTTTTGCATACTACATATGGGTCTCGGGGCCTTGACCATGGTTGTGGTAGGGAAACAAGTTGCAATCCCTTAACCATGGTCAAGGGAGGGAAACAACAATTCAAGCCCCAAACATATCATATCTAGCTCAAGCACCATGAACAAGTCCTCAAGTCACCACACAAGACCACGGATGGGTCACAAGACCTTATTTATCATAAAAAAATGAAATCAAGTGCCGTATAATATTGTTGAATATTTTGAAGCTCAAGAGCCTTGAACAAGTCATCAAACTAACATAACAGAAATTTGGCCTTTAAGAGGGATATAGGCATCACGATTAGGTTTTGTACATTGAAAATGGGTGTAGAGGCATAAAGAAGGAAAGTTGGAAACAATGGCCTAAATCCATAAATAAACCTTCTCAAGCTCAACCACCATCGAGAACACCTAAAAAGCATGACACACGTCCTCTCTAGGGAGTCTTTAGCATCCAAGTTGAATATGGGTGACATTATGAGGTCTTCTTCATCATGGATGGGTCTTAGATGGCGCATGACTATAGTTGATGAAAGGAAACAAGAGTCTTCAACCCTAAACCTTTCTTCTCAATCTCAAGAACCATAGACAAGTAGTCAAACCACCACATATGACCTATGTAACATATCGTTCACCTCAAAGTGGTATTTTGGCACCATGAATAAGTTAGTTTTAATTTGAACCAAGAATGGGTCTCAAGGTCTAACCAAGGTCAAGGGATGGAAACAAGGGACTTGTTCCCTAAGTGAACATTATTAGGCTTAACATATATGAACAACAACTACAACCCACACAACTTCTCAGGATATAGCGTTGGACGAGTCATTGAGCCATCACATAGGACCCTTGTAGGTTATTTTTGGACTATTTGAGTGATACAAGTAAAATAGAAATGGGTCTTGAGGGATTAACATGCAGATTAAGGGGGAAAGAAGGGTCTTAAGCCCTAACTGAACCTTCTTGATCTCAAATTCCATGGTTAGGCCAGGAGGAAAAAAATTGTATTTTATTCCCTAAACATCACTTTTTAGGATCAATCACCATGAACAACACCTACAAATTACCATAACACAAGCCCTATAAGCTAAGGGTTTTTTAGCATCAGATTTGGAATATATGGACTCCATTAGGAGGTTTTGTGCATTGAGTATATACATAGGATCTTGACCATGGTCAAGGAAGGAAAAAAATTTGTGCCTCAAGATATTGTTGAATATTCTTGAGCTCAAGATCCTTGATTAATGACTAGTGCTCGAGCCAACACATGAGTCCATTGTATGGGTTGTTTACAAGCCTATGAGTGTGTTATATGAGTTAAGAATTAACACTGATGCATGTTGGAGGTAAGGGGTTACATGGGTTAAGTTATAGAGGATAATGGTTATGAATTATAAGGGTAAAAAGGTTATACAAGTGATGGGTTATATTAGGGTTTATAGAGCTTAGGTGTGATTGAGTTATAATAGTTAGGTGTTAGGTGTCTTAAGGTAGTCCCTTAATTCATCTACCAAAACTTTATTATAGCCTAATAAATCATCAAGAATAGAAATCAATAATAATCCTATCACCTACTATGGAAAAAGGAGAAGTCTTTTATAAAAATTCCTTTAAATGTTTTCCATTTCCATGTCTCACCTTTTTCCTCATATACCTTGTACCATTTATATGTTATCTCTTCTAATATTTTATTTGGGAACATATGTGGCCATAACATCTCATCACAATGTCCAATTAGATGTGTGTATTCTCTAATATTATTCTAAAAAACAAGTGGTATTTCCCTTATTGATAAGAAATATTTAACATTATCCTTGGGGATAGCCTCAATACTCCAACATACCCTCTCTCTAGAGTCATAGATTTCCATCCACTATTCATAGAGCTCAGTGTTCAAATTATAACCCATATATATTAAGGACCCTTAATGCACCTCTCCTATGAAATTAGGTTTAATATGCTCATCATTTTCATTTAGGGCCCGATACAACTCATTAATTCCATATTATTCTTCCCACTATTTTGACCAAGGTTTAACTTCCTCAAGGTATAGAGGTATGATAATTCTTCTTCCATTTCCTTTGAGATTTATCCTATCCTTCTCTATAGAGATTGTTTCTTTCATTCTTCTTCCCCAAGTTCTTCCCACAAGGACTTCATACACCATACTTTCTTCAACTAGGTTGATGATATCAAAGTTCTTAATGTTTGATATTCCCATAATGCTTGATTTGACCCCTTTGTACAACCCAATAGTTTCTATAAAACTTTGGTCATATAACTTAGAACAATTTCTATAATTGACCAAGTGGGGTCTCCCCATCTAAAAATTTCTAGAATTGAATGGTGCTCGAGGCAACACATGAGTCCATTGTATGGGTTGTTTGCAAGCCTATGAATGTTTTATATGAGTTAAGAATTAACACTAATGCATGTTGGAGGAAAGGGGTTACATGGGTTAAGTTATAGAGGATAGTGGTTATGAATTATAATGGTATAAAGGTTATACAAGTGATGGGTTATATTAGGGTTTATAGAGGTTAGGTGTGATTGAGTTATAATAGTTAGGTGTTAAAGGTTACATTAATGTTAGGACGTAGGTTCTATAAAGAGTTAGACATTATTGGAGTTATATTAGGGGTTATGGATGATAGTGGTTCTAAGAATTAGTGATTATATGGTTAGTAGTTATAGAATTTAGAGACTAATTAAGTATTATATGTTATAGGAGTGAGGGGTTTATAAATATTCCATATAAAACAACAATTTTGGGGGGTTTATAAATATTCAATACATTCTACACGATAAAAATTCTTTAATATGGAACACTTGTTTTTCCCTAACCTTGGAATAAATAGTGAGATCATATTGATAATCAACCATTTTCTTACCAATCAAATCATGGTAGGAATTATCCATGGCCCTCTGAAATGTTTCACCATTATTCATCAACTCGAATGACATTCAAACACAAGCATAAGTCCCCTACAGGGTTGTGAAAGGTGTCTTAAGGTAATCCCTTAATTCATCTAGTAAAACAAGTGGGTGTATTGTGAGTCGAATTTGAATCCATAAACCCTCCCATATCGTTAAGGAATGTGAATAGTCTATCCATGTCAAATTTCAGTGCATACAGAAACAGTTTGAAAAAATTTCAAAGTTGGCCCGATTCGCAGGTCATTGTTGCCCATGTCTAGTCCTAGTACAATGTCTTTTCGTTGTTCCTTTTAAAATTTGTTCGAAAATACACATATTCCCTCATCTAGTACTGCAAGGACATATTTTTATTAATTGTGTTGATTAAACAATGAACAAAAAAAGAGGGATTTTTCATCACAATTATGACACATATACAATGTAGAACTTGAAAGAAAATGAGGAAAGGTTGATGGAAACTTAAAACTTGTGTCAACCAATTTGTGCACTAATTTGAAAGAAATATAGGGTTTATTGTTTGCATGATGAATTGATGATGGAAACAAGTGGGTGTGTGAGTCAAATTTGAGTCCAGAAACCCTCCCATATCGTTAAGGCATGTGAATAGTCTGTCCATGTCAAATTGCCGTGCATATAGAAACAATTTGAAAAAAATTTGACGTTGCCCCCCTTCGTAGGTCATTGTTTCCCATGTCTAGTACTCCTAGTACAAGGTCTTTTTGTTGTTCCTTTTAAAATTTGTTCGACAGTACACATGTTGCCACATCTAGTACTGCAAGGACATATTTGTATTGTGTTGATTAAACAATGAATGAAAAAAGAGGGATTTTTCATCACAACTATGAGACAGATACGTTAATGTATAATATACAATGCAGAACCTGAAAGAAAAATGAAGAAAGGCTGATGCAAACTTAAAACTTGTGTCGACCAATTTGTGCACGAATTTGTGTCACTTTTTCCCATGTCTAGTGACCTATGAAGGGCTTCAACTTGAATTTTTCAAGATGGCCTAGGAAAGGTTGGGAGCCCAAATGCAATGTAAGGTGAGTTTGCAAGAGGGGCACCCACATGAGAAATCGTAACAAAAAAAATCTAGGGTTCCCAAAGGCAAGGAAAGGAGAGTTGGCAAGAGGGGCTCCCATAAGAGGAAATTTAACAAAAATGAGGTAGAGCGCCCAAACACAATGCAAGGCGATTTTTCAAGAGGTGCACTCACCCACATGAAAGGCACTAAAAGGGCCACACAAGGGAGCATTAGGAAAGAAGATGAGTCATATGACGGATAAGGAGAAATTTTGGCTTCAACTTAACTTTTTCAAGATGGATCGGGCAAGGCTGGGCACCCAAACACAACGCAAGGTGAGTTTGCAAGAGGGGAGCCCACATGAGGAATCGTAACAAAAGCAAGGTAGGGTTCCCAAAGGCAAGGCAAGGTGAGTTGGAAAGAGGGGTTTCCATAAGAGGAAATGTAACAAAAATGAGGCAAAGTGCCCAAACACAACTCAAGGCGAGTTGGCAAGAGGTGTGCCCACCAACATGAAAGGCACGAAAACACAAAAATAGCCACACAAGGGAGCACTAGGTAAGAAGACTATTTGGATGCCGAATAAGGAGAAATTTTGGCTTCGACTTAACTTTTTCAAGACAACCTGGGAAAGGCTGGCCGCCCAAACGCAATGCAAGGTGAGTTTGCAAGAGGGGCTCCCACATGAGGAATCGTAATGAAAGAAAGTGTAATAAGGCTCCAAGAAAGGTGGGTGTCCTCAATAATAAGCATAAACATAAGTGCAAGCAACATCCATAAGTGGTTATCTTCCTTCATGATCTAGGACACAAAACCATGAAACCCCTACGCCATCTAAAGATCAACTTGTAAATATACCTTTGTGATGAAAATCATAAGAGTAGTGAAAAAATACTAGTGTAGGCCTCATGTAAAATGAGGGGTAACACTAGCAACACAAAATGGATAATTTTGAACATAATGATAATTCCATTCCTCTTGCCAATGCCAATTTCTAGTAGGTTTGATTCCTAGCTTGCAACCCCAATGGATGAAACATCAATAAATTGACTTCATTAACTCAAGTGGATCTATTGTTGATTCTCTTGGTTAAAGTGGATTTAACCACTTTATTTGATTATTGAATTACCAAGTCGAGTTGATGTTGCAGAAGCTTCAATTCTCGTATGCGTTGAAATTTGACATGGTTAGACTAGATAGTTTCCTTGGTGGTATGGGAGGGTTTCAAGACTTAAGGATGTTTGATGTCCCCACATAATATTTGATATCATCCATGTTTGCATCAACGTTCAATATAATGGATGTCTCATTGTCATCATTCATTATTTCCATCTATATATTTTTTGTCGGAAGTCTCTTGAAATGTCATGGGACTTCCAATATACCCATCACCAATGTCATCTTGCATCAACCTCACACAACGAGAAGTGAATGGGGACATCGTTGAAATTTATTCAAACTGTGCATCTATGTGTCGAAATTTGACATGGTTAGACTAGAAACATGTCTTGACATCATGGGAGGGTTTCAAGACTCAAGAATGTTTGATGTCCCCAGTACATAATCTTTGAGATCATCTATGTTTGCATCAACGTCATAATGGACATCTCATTGTCATCATTCATCGTTTCCATATGTATAATATTTTTTGGAATTCTCTTGAAATGTCATGGAACTTCCAATTCACCCACCACAAATGTCATGCACCGACCCCACATAGTGAGCAGTGAATGGGGCCAACGTTGAAATTTCTTCAATATGTTTCAGTATGTGTCAAAATTTGACATGGTTAAACTAGACACATGCCTTGACAGTATGGGAGGGTTTCAAGACTCAAGGATGTATGATGTCCCGACATAATATTTGATATCATCCACATTTTCATCAACGTTCATCATGCATGTCTCATTGCTAATGTTTTTCATTCCCTTCTATAGAATTGTTGTCTGAACTATCTTGAAATTTGACATGGAACAGACTATCCATGTCAAATTTCGGTGCATGTCAAATGTGAACATAGTATCCATGTCAAATTTCGATGCATACAAAAACATTTTGAAAAAATTCAATGTTGGCCCCATTCACAGGTCATTGTTTCCCATCATGTACTCTATCCCTAGTACAATGTCTTTTAATAGTTGTTTCCTTTAAAATTCGACCGAGAAAATTAAAAAAAAATGAGGACGAGATGAGACGATATATAGAGTGGCTTTGTGAGTGATCCTTGAGTATAAAGATGGATGAATGAACTTCTATTGGTTTCGAGAATATTTTATTCTCTACTAAACAAGGCCAACCACATGAAGGTGGAAGCTCATATGGCCCCTCCCCCCCCTCACATTATTCTCAATTCCCCAATACCCAATCTATAAAATAGAAAATAAACAAAATAAAAATATTAATCATGCATAGAAACTACCAAAACAAAAATGAAATAAAACTTAAAAACATGTAATTATCCCACATAAAAAATTATTTAAAGAGAATAATTCATACAAATTAAAATATCTAGTTATGTACCTCATCGACCAATGCAACATTTGTATCATCCTTATTTTGTATCTTCATCTTGATCATCCAACTCGACATCTGTATCAACATCCGGTTTAGAAACAATGTTGAAAGGATTGATGATATCATCATCATCATCATCATCATCAATGTCATTTTTTAGCATATCTTCATCGATATCATCATCAAGAATTGATGCATTATCTCCTACGCCTGGTTCATCTTCTCTATCTTCTTCATCTGTCGACCCATATTCTTCCTACTCTGTCTCTACATCATATTCTTCTTCAATATCATCTTCTTCATCTACAATATATTTTACTGGCCTTCCTCTTGGATCATATCTAACAACAATGACCAATCCCTCTTACCTGGAACCTTTGAGTAAAAGACTTGTTCACATTGACTTGGAAAAACATAGCGATCATTTTCTTTTAAAAATATGTTTTTTAATCATTGGAAATTCATTGGAATGTTTAATAATGGTTCTTTCCTCATCATGTTCATTCATTTGTAACCTATACCATTTGACATCGGACAAAACTAATTTGAAGGAGTAAAAGTCACACTCAATTATCTCATTCAAAAACCCATAGTATCTATTTTCATATTGTTGAGGACATCCGTCACTCCTAAAGGAAACATTAGTGACCTGGAATACTACAGTTATCCCACTATCATAAGTTTTTCTAGTTTCATCCAACTATTTGATGCGAAATTTATGACCATTGCACCACATAGCCTTGCGGTGTTTCAACTGAAATATGTCAGACATGTAAAAGATGCATTGTCAATTGATATTAAACAAATTTATATAACCTGGAAAGTATAATATGAAAAAAAAAACACATACAATCACATTAATATAATATAAAATAATTGAATAAAATGGGTGAATTTTCCTGCCTTTCCATCTTTCAAACAATACGCTAAATCTATTTCCCTCTACGTAATATCGGAATCTCCATTAGATGAGATTCTCTAACCAATTTAGACATTTATTTCCATGATAACCTACTTCCATGATGTTCTTTACATCTATCAATCCATACCTTCATCCAATCAAGATTGTTTGCAGTGTATAAATGTAGTGCATCCCAATCTTGAGAAATTGACCGATAAAATAATCAAAATTAACCAATATTAAATATTAGTTATAACCATGGTAAATATTAATAAATGATGAAATAATAAATATTAAATAAGTATGATCATATACACAAAAAAATGAAAATTTATATTTATTAAAAATATCCACAATTTAATTACCTCTCAGTTTCTTCATTGTACCTTTCCCCAGCAGTTGCTCCCTTTCAAACTTTTTGATGGAGTTCACATCCCAAATGCAATCCACATGCATATCTTATGCTAATAATTTAGGAAGATACTGACTAATATACACCATGGATTCATATACCATATATTCCTACACCATAGAACCCTCAGGACGTGCTCTTTGTCTAACCAAAGCCTTCAATGATTTCAAGTGCCTCTCCACCATCCACATTGACCTTGTGTGTACAGGTCCACACATTTCAATCTCCTCAACTTGGTGTATGAGGTAGTTTTCTTGTGCATTGAAAAATGTTGGAGGTAGATACTTCTTCATTTCACACATTAGCCGAGGAATTCCTCTCTTCCAATACTTTATATCATCTTCATGGATTTCTTTCAATGCCAACCATCTATAGATCATGACGCAAGAAAATAACATGTTTCAACAAAACATAATACATATTACATTACAACTAAAACACATGTCATTAAGTAAAACAAAAAAATGAAATTTGTTTTTGCATATATAGTGCAGTTACTTACCTCATGTATTTTCCAAGATCATATATAACTTGTTTGATGTTGTTTTCAAAGTCGTTTGGGAGAGATAGAGGTAGTCAAAAAATGTATACGACCAATATATAGATATGAGTACTAAAATTATTAATTACCTTAATGAAGGTATGCCAATCATGTGTTTTTACCCCACCAAACTCACCTTTCTTCGTTAAGATATTCTTTATGTTTGAACAAAAACCTGTGGAAAATTTAATTTTTTGAATGACCTATTTTACACCATTGCTTTGCTTCTCTGTTAATAAACATGGAAGGTTATTTTTGTCTCCATTGTTATTTGATCAGATCACACTTTTCATTGCATGATTGGCTTCCTGAATGTCATTACAAATTTCTACAATTTTTTCTTTATCCCTCCTGCCATCTATGATTCGCCATAATGTTTCTGTCACATTCTTCCTGGTATGCATTGTATCAAATAAATGAACTATTTTTAGGTCCTCATAGTAAGGCAACCTCATGAATTGAGTGGGATAAAATTTCATTCCTCATGGAAGCCCATTATTACTACCTTCACAACGACGACATTGATGAAGCATAAAACAAAATCATAACACTGTTTATCAAATGCGGTAAAATAAATTGAATAATTAAAATAAAATTTCAAAACATGATTCCATTTACGATACATAAACAAAATGCGTACCTCGAGGATTAATTATATCATATGCCAACTTCCATAGGCGAGGTGTCATTCTTTGTGGTTTTAGTCTAGTCTCTTCTTTCCCATTGAAAAGATCTTTTTCAGTAGTATGATACTTATGGTTCTTAGAGAAGAAGTGTCTATACTCATCAAACACCTCCTTTCCTAAACTTTTTGACCAACAAGATTTTATCTTAGGACCACAAACTAGACATGCAAAATTACCCTTTGTTTGAATACCTGCAACAAATGGATTAATGTCAGTTATTAATATACAAAATGATTATTTAAACAACATACATGATATATTCAATTAATTATATACTATTCAAGTGTGCAATATGGAACGTTACATACCACAAAAATGTGTTAGTCCTAGGGAATCATGAATTGTCCATAAAAGTATTCCATGGTATTGAAATATCTTCTACCCAATTGGTTTATATATGTCATATATAGTGATGCCCTCCCATAACTTTAGTAGCTAGTCGATAACAGGCTCGATATACACATTCATATATTTAACTTGGTACTTACCTAATTGTTTGAAATTACACGAAATTGCTACCATGGTATGTATATATATGTAAATAAATAAATAAAAGATGTTATGAAAAAAAAGAGAAAAATGAAAAATTTACATTCAAAAAATTAATGTAAACAAATACCTGGAATAATCATTGTCAACATTATGTGCTCCCTCTTTATTGACATCCAAGGAGGAATGTTATTGTTGATAACAAAAATAGGTCACACTAAGTAAACATGACAAAGCTCTCTAAATGGATTAACACTGTCAATTGCCAATGAAAGCCTAACATTACAAGGTTCATCTGTAAATTATAGTCATTTTGCAGCAATTTCCTTAAATGCATAACCTTCTGCAGGCATTCAAAGAACACCATCTTCAATTCTCTTTCATGCATGGTAATCCATAAACTGTGCTATGCTTTGGCACCTGAACATTCGTTGCAAATGTGGAATTATGGGAATATGTCGGAGAACCTTTCGAGGGACCATTTTTGTTACTTGATCAGTTCGATATATACTGATACCACATACTGGGAATTTTTTTTTTGATGCATGTTTTCCATAATATATAATCTGATTATCAATACATGCATCTATACTTTGATACTCCATTCCAATGTCTTTCATAATGGCATTTAAATCTCGATATGTGTGAGGTAAAATATTTGACAAGGGTAACAAAAATTCACCTAACAATCTAAAACATAAAAAATAAATAGTTAATGTAAAGAATAGTAATTGTAGATATTGCATTTTTATTTTACACATTAATTAACACTGAAAAAAATGGGGAAAAGTCAACTGTTATGTAGATTTGATGAAACATATTGCATACCTTAGGATATTTTTCATACAAGTGTTCGACAAATGATTCGTAACCTTTAAGTTCACCAGTAGAAATGTAGTGGAGAGAATATTTTCTCTTGACCCTTTATAAAGATGTTTATTTTTCTTTTCAATTAGAGGTTCATCTTAAATACCATCACTACTGTCCCCATGATCCTCATCTAGATGATCGAATAAGTCTTGAATCATTTGATTTGTACCATCATATTAAACTATGTTATTATTTTCATCTACTTCCATGGGATCATTAACTTGATCTTCATTATCTACTTCAAGTTCTTCATCTTGTACAACATCATTTATGCTACTACTTGGTGCTTTGTGCATAAAGTTAGGGGGCAAATCTAACTTTATAATTACAAACAATCATGAAAAAATAGTGCATGTATAAAACAATATAAAATTTTGAGAAT
>SNQJ01S0062674.1:19623-60981 GCA_010110895.2 Picea sitchensis
TGAAATCATTGAAGGCTTTGGTTAGACAAAGAGCACGTCCTGAGGGTTCTATGGTGTAGGAATATATGGTATATGAATCCATGGTGTATATTAGTCAGTATCTTCCTAAATTATTAGCATAAGATATGCATGTGGATTGCATTTGGGATGTGAACTCCATCAAAAAGTTTGAAAGGGAGCAACTGCTGGGGAAAGGTACAATGAAGAAACTGAGAGGTAATTAAATTGTGGATATTTTTAATAAATATAAATTTTCATTTTTTTGTGTATATGATCATACTTATTTAATATTTATTATTTCATCATTTATTAATATTTACCATGGTTATAACTAATATTTAATATTGGTTAATTTTGATTATTTTATCGGTCAATTTCTCAAGATTGGGATGCACTACATTTATACACTGCAAACAATCTTGATTGGATGAAGGTATGGATTGATAGATGTAAAGAACATCATGGAAGTAGGTTATCATGGAAATAAATGTCTAAATTGGTTAGAGAATCTCATCTAATGGAGATTCCGATATTACGTAGAGGGAAATAGATTTAGCGTATTGTTTGAAAGATGGAAAGGCAGGAAAATTCACCCATTTTATTCAATTATTTTATATTATATTAATGTGATTGTATGTGTTTTTTTTTTCATATTATACTTTCCAGGTTATATAAATTTGTTTAATATCAATTGACAATGCATCTTTTACATGTCTGACATATTTCAGTTGAAACACCGCAAGGCTATGTGGTGCAATGGTCATAAATTTCGCATCAAATAGTTGGATGAAACTAGAAAAACTTATGATAGTGGGATAACTGTAGTATTCCAGGTCACTAATGTTTCCTTTAGGAGTGACGGATGTCCTCAACAATATGAAAATAGATACTATGGGTTTTTGAATGAGATAATTGAGTGTGACTTTTACTCCTTCAAATTAGTTTTGTCCGATGTCAAATGGTATAGGTTACAAATGAATGAACATGATGAGGAAAGAACCATTATTAAACATTCCAATGAATTTCCAATGATTAAAAAACATATTTTTAAAAGAAAATGATCGCTATGTTTTTCCAAGTCAATGTGAACAAGTCTTTTACTCAAAGGTTCCAGGTAAGAGGGATTGGTCATTGTTGTTAGATATGATCCAAGAGGAAGGCCAGTAAAATATATTGTAGATGAAGAAGATGATATTGAAGAAGAATATGATGTAGAGACAGAGTAGGAAGAATATGGGTCGACAGATGAAGAAGATAGAGAAGATGAACCAGGCGTAGGAGATAATGCATCAATTCTTGATGATGATATCGATGAAGATATGCTAAAAAATGACATTGATGATGATGATGATGATGATGATATCATCAATCCTTTCAACATTGTTTCTAAACCGGATGTTGATACAGATGTCGAGTTGGATGATCAAGATGAAGATACAAAATAAGGATGATACAAATGTTGCATTGGTCGATGAGGTACATAACTAGATATTTTAATTTGTATGAATTATTCTCTTTAAATAATTTTTTATGTGGGATAATTACATGTTTTTAAGTTTTATTTCATTTTTGTTTTGGTAGTTTCTATGCATGATTAATATTTTTATTTTGTTTATTTTCTATTTTATAGATTGGGTATTGGGGAATTGAGAATAATGTGAGGGGGGGGAGGGGCCATATGAGCTTCCACCTTCATGTGGTTGGCCTTGTTTAGTAGAGAATAAAATATTCTCGAAACCAATAGAAGTTCATTCATCCATCTTTATACTCAAGGATCACTCACAAAGCCACTCTATATATCGTCTCATCTCGTCCTCATTTTTTTTTAATTTTCTCGGTCGAATTTTAAAGGAAACAACTATTAAAAGACATTGTACTAGGGATAGAGTACATGATGGGAAACAATGACCTGTGAATGGGGCCAACATTGAATTTTTTCAAAATGTTTTTGTATGCATCGAAATTTGACATGGATACTATGTTCACATTTGACATGCACCGAAATTTGACATGGATAGTCTGTTCCATGTCAAATTTCAAGATAGTTCAGACAACAATTCTATAGAAGGGAATGAAAAACATTAGCAATGAGACATGCATGATGAACGTTGATGAAAATGTGGATGATATCAAATATTATGTCGGGACATCATACATCCTTGAGTCTTGAAACCCTCCCATACTGTCAAGGCATGTGTCTAGTTTAACCATGTCAAATTTTGACACATACTGAAACATATTGAAGAAATTTCAACGTTGGCCCCATTCACTGCTCACTATGTGGGGTCGGTGCATGACATTTGTGGTGGGTGAATTGGAAGTTCCATGACATTTCAAGAGAATTCCAAAAAATATTATACATATGGAAACGATGAATGATGACAATGAGATGTCCATTATGACGTTGATGCAAACATAGATGATCTCAAAGATTATGTACTGGGGACATCAAACATTCTTGAGTCTTGAAACCCTCCCATGATGTCAAGACATGTTTCTAGTCTAACCATGTCAAATTTCGACACATAGATGCACAGTTTGAATAAATTTCAACGATGTCCCCATTCACTTCTCGTTGTGTGAGGTTGATGCAAGATGACATTGGTGATGGGTATATTGGAAGTCCCATGACATTTCAAGAGACTTCCGACAAAAAATATATAGATGGAAATAATGAATGATGACAATGAGACATCCATTATATTGAACGTTGATGCAAACATGGATGATATCAAATATTATGTGGGGACATCAAACATCCTTAAGTCTTGAAACCCTCCCATACCACCAAGGAAACTATCTAGTCTAACCATGTCAAATTTCAACGCATACGAGAATTGAAGCTTCTGCAACATCAACTCGACTTGGTAATTCAATAATCAAATAAAGTGGTTAAATCCACTTTAACCAAGAGAATCAACAATAGATCCACTTGAGTTAATGAAGTCAATTTATTGATGTTTCATCCATTGGGGTTGCAAGCTAGGAATCAAACCTACTAGAAATTGGCATTGGCAAGAGGAATGGAATTATCATTATGTTCAAAATTATCCATTTTGTGTTGCTAGTGTTACCCCTCATTTTACATGAGGCCTACACTAGTATTTTTTCACTACTCTTATGATTTTCATCACAAAGGTATATTTACAAGTTGATCTTTAGATGGCGTAGGGGTTTCATGGTTTTGTGTCCTAGATCATGAAGGAAGATAACCACTTATGGATGTTGCTTGCACTTATGTTTATGCTTATTATTGAGGACACCCACCTTTCTTGGAGCCTTATTACACTTTCTTTCATTACGATTCCTCATGTGGGAGCCCCTCTTGCAAACTCACCTTGCATTGCGTTTGGGCGGCCAGCCTTTCCCAGGTTGTCTTGAAAAAGTTAAGTCGAAGCCAAAATTTCTCCTTATTCGGCATCCAAATAGTCTTCTTACCTAGTGCTCCCTTGTGTGGCTATTTTTGTGTTTTCGTGCCTTTCATGTTGGTGGGCACACCTCTTGCCAACTCGCCTTGAGTTGTGTTTGGGCACTTTGCCTCATTTTTGTTACATTTCCTCTTATGGAAACCCCTCTTTCCAACTCACCTTGCCTTGCCTTTGGGAACCCTACCTTGCTTTTGTTACGATTCCTCATGTGGGCTCCCCTCTTGCAAACTCACCTTGCGTTGTGTTTGGGTGCCCAGCCTTGCCCGATCCATCTTGAAAAAGTTAAGTTGAAGCCAAAATTTCTCCTTATCCGTCATATGACTCATCTTCTTTCCTAATGCTCCCTTGTGTGGCCCTTTTAGTGCCTTTCATGTGGGTGAGTGCACCTCTTGAAAAATCGCCTTGCATTGTGTTTGGGCGCTCTACCTCATTTTTGTTAAATTTCCTCTTATGGGAGCCCCTCTTGCCAACTCTCCTTTCCTTGCCTTTGGGAACCCTAGATTTTTTTTGTTACGATTTCTCATGTGGGTGCCCCTCTTGCAAACTCACCTTACATTGCATTTGGGCTCCCAACCTTTCCTAGGCCATCTTGAAAAATTCAAGTTGAAGCCCTTCATAGGTCACTAGACATGGGAAAAAGTGACACAAATTCGTGCACAAATTGGTCGACACAAGTTTTAAGTTTGCATCAGCCTTTCTTCATTTTTCTTTCAGGTTCTGCATTGTATATTATACATTAACGTATCTGTCTCATAGTTGTGATGAAAAATCCCTCTTTTTTCATTCATTGTTTAATCAACACAATACAAATATGTCCTTGCAGTACTAGATGTGGCAACATGTGTACTGTCGAACAAATTTTAAAAGGAACAACAAAAAGACCTTGTACTAGGAGTACTAGACATGGGAAACAATGACCTACGAAGGGGGGCAACGTCAAATTTTTTTCAAATTGTTTCTATATGCACGGCAATTTGACATGGACAGACTATTCACATGCCTTAACGATATGGGAGGGTTTCTGGACTCAAATTTGACTCACACACCCACTTGTTTCCATCATCAATTCATCATGCAAACAATAAACCCTATATTTCTTTCAAATTAGTGCACAAATTGGTTGACACAAGTTTTAAGTTTCCATCAACCTTTCCTCATTTTCTTTCAAGTTCTACATTGTATATGTGTCATAATTGTGATGAAAAATCCCTCTTTTTTTGTTCATTGTTTAATCAACACAATTAATAAAAATATGTCCTTGCAGTACTAGATGAGGGAATATGTGTATTTTCGAACAAATTTTAAAAGGAACAACGAAAAGACATTGTACTAGGACTAGACATGGGCAACAATGACCTGCGAATCGGGCCAACTTTGAAATTTTTTCAAACTGTTTCTGTATGCACTGAAATTTGACATGGATAGACTATTCACATTCCTTAACGATATGGGAGGGTTTATGGATTCAAATTCGACTCACAATACACCCACTTGTTTTACTAGATGAATTAAGGGATTACCTTAAGACACCTTTCACAACCCTGTAGGGGACTTATGCTTGTGTTTGAATGTCATTCGAGTTGATGAATAATGGTGAAACATTTCAGAGGGCCATGGATAATTCCTACCATGATTTGATTGGTAAGAAAATGGTTGATTATCAATATGATCTCACTATTTATTCCAAGGTTAGGGAAAAACAAGTGTTCCATATTAAAGAATTTTTATCGTGTAGAATGTATTGAATATTTATAAACCCCCCAAAATTGTTGTTTTATATGGAATATTTATAAACCCCTCACTCCTATAACATATAATACTTAATTAGTCTCTAAATTCTATAACTACTAACCATATAATCACTAATTCTTAGAACCACTATCATCCATAACCCCTAATATAACTCCAATAATGTCTAACTCTTTATAGAACCTACGTCCTAACATTAATGTAACCTTTAACACCTAACTATTATAACTCAATCACACCTAACCTCTATAAACCCTAATATAACCCATCACTTGTATAACCTTTATACCATTATAATTCATAACCACTATCCTCTATAACTTAACCCATGTAACCCCTTTCCTCCAACATGCATTAGTGTTAATTCTTAACTCATATAAAACATTCATAGGCTTGCAAACAACCCATACAATGGACTCATGTGTTGCCTCGAGCACCATTCAATTCTAGAAATTTTTAGATGGGGAGACCCCACTTGGTCAATTATAGAAATTGTTCTAAGTTATATGACCAAAGTTTTATAGAAACTATTGGGTTGTACAAAGGGGTCAAATCAAGCATTATGGGAATATCAAACATTAAGAACTTTGATATCATCAACCTAGTTGAAGAAAGTATGGTGTATGAAGTCCTTGTGGGAAGAACTTGGGGAAGAAGAATGAAAGAAACAATCTCTATAGAGAAGGATAGGATAAATCTCAAAGGAAATGGAAGAAGAATTATCATACCTCTATACCTTGAGGAAGTTAAACCTTGGTCAAAATAGTGGGAAGAATAATATGGAATTAATGAGTTGTATCGGGCCCTAAATGAAAATGATGAGCATATTAAACCTAATTTCATAGGAGAGGTGCATTAAGGGTCCTTAATATATATGGGTTATAATTTGAACACTGAGCTCTATGAATAGTGGATGGAAATCTATGACTCTAGAGAGAGGGTATGTTGGAGTATTGAGGCTATCCCCAAGGATAATGTTAAATATTTCTTATCAATAAGGGAAATACCACTTGTTTTTTAGAATAATATTAGAGAATACACACATCTAATTGGACATTGTGATGAGATGTTATGGCCACATATGTTCCCAAATAAAATATTAGAAGAGATAACATATAAATGGTACAAGGTATATGAGGAAAAAGGTGAGACATGGAAATGGAAAACATTTAAAGGAATTTTTATAAAAGACTTCTCCTTTTTCCATAGTAGGTGATAGGATTATTATTGATTTCTATTCTTGATGATTTATTAGGCTATAATAAAGTTTTGGTAGATGAATTAAGGGACTACCTTAAGACACCTAACACCTAACTATTATAACTCAATCACACCTAAGCTCTATAAACCCTAATATAACCCATCACTTGTATAACCTTTTTACCCTTATAATTCATAACCATTATCCTCTATAACTTAACCCATGTAACCCCTTACCTCCAACATGCATCAGTGTTAATTCTTAACTCATATAACACACTCATAGGCTTGTAAACAACCCATACAATGGACTCATGTGTTGGCTCGAGCACTAGTCATTAATCAAGGATCTTGAGCTCAAGAATATTCAACAATATCTTGAGGCACAAATTTTTTTCCTTCCTTGACCATGGTCAAGATCCTATGTATATACTCAATGCACAAAACCTCCTAATGGAGTCCATATATTCCAAATCTGATGCTAAAAAACCCTTAGCTTATAGGGCTTGTGTTATGGTAATTTGTAGGTGTTGTTCATGGTGATTGATCCTAAAAAGTGATGTTTAGGGAATAAAATACAATTTTTTTCCTCCTGGCCTAACCATGGAATTTGAGATCAAGAAGGTTCAGTTAGGGCTTAAGACCCTTCTTTCCCCCTTAATCTGCATGTTAATCCCTCAAGACCCATTTCTATTTTACTTGTATCACTCAAATAGTCCAAAAATAACCTACAAGGGTCCTATGTGATGGCTCAATGACTCGTCCAACGCTATATCCTGAGAAGTTGTGTGGGTTGTAGTTGTTGTTCATATATGTTAAGCCTAATAATGTTCACTTAGGGAACAAGTCCCTTGTTTCCATCCCTTGACCTTGGTTAGACCTTGAGACCCATTCTTGGTTCAAATTAAAACTAACTTATTCATGGTGCCAAAATACCACTTTGAGGTGAACGATATGTTACATAGGTCATATGTGGTGGTTTGACTACTTGTCTATGGTTCTTGAGATTGAGAAGAAAGGTTTAGGGTTGAAGACTCTTGTTTCCTTTCATCAACTATAGTCATGCGCCATCTAAGACCCATCCATGATGAAGAAGACCTCATAATGTCACCCATATTCAACTTGGATGCTAAAGACTCCCTAGAGAGGACGTGTGTCATGCTTTTTAGGTGTTCTCGATGGTGGTTGAGCTTGAGAAGGTTTATTTATGGATTTAGGCCATTGTTTCCAACTTTCCTTCTTTATGCCTCTACACCCATTTTCAATGTACAAAACCTAATCGTGATGCCTATATCCCTCTTAAAGGCCAAATTTCTGTTATGTTAGTTTGATGACTTGTTCAAGGCTCTTGAGCTTCAAAATATTCAACAATATTATACGGCACTTGATTTCATTTTTTTATGATAAATAAGGTCTTGTGACCCATCCGTGGTCTTGTGTGGTGACTTGAGGACTTGTTCATGGTGCTTGAGCTAGATATGATATGTTTGGGGCTTGAATTGTTGTTTCCCTCCCTTGACCATGGTTAAGGGATTGCAACTTGTTTCCCTACCACAACCATGGTCAAGGCCCCGAGACCCATATGTAGTATGCAAAACATATAAATAGCATTCATTTCCAAATATTAGTCCAAAGACATTTAAGTGAGAGCTCTATCATGGTTTCTAGGTGTTTTTCATGGCACATGAGCTTGAGAAGGTTCAATTATGGCTTAAGTCCTTTACTCCCCCCTTAACCATTTTTAGGTGTTAAGACACATTTCTAGGGAACAAAACCTAGTTGTGGCACTTGTATCCTACTTGGAGGCCTTCAAGGAAGCCTTGCAAATGAGTGATGTGTTGGTTTGAGGACTTATTCAAGGCTCTCAAGCCTAAAAATATTCAACAAGATCCTAAAGCACTTGTTTTTCTTCCTCAACCATGGTTAAGGGCTCTCTACCCGTCCTTACTGCAAAAACCTCCTTATGGTGTCCTTATCCAACTTTGATGCTAAGGACCCCCTATAGAGGGATTGTGTTGTGGTTTATAGGTGTTGTTCTTACTCAATGTAGTTAAAACATTAGCAATACCAAAATTCATGAGTACTAGCCACCAATGTTTCTCACTAAATGATTTTAGTCAACACAAGCAACCAGCCAACCACCCTTTTCCTAGGAGGTTGCCATGAGTTGGGGTAATCTATTTGGAAAATTTTTCTAGGACCTTGCAAATTTTCCTAGGAGGTCGCCAAGGCATAGATACACAAAGGGAATCCTTGACCTGTTGAATGCCCTTAGGTTTTGTGATATTCCATGATAAGTTATTTTGGTTGGAGAGATGATGAAATGGTTGAACGTTGTGAGAGAAATGTTGAATGACTTTTCTATAGAAATTCATGCCACCAAGGATTAATAAACTCTTTATATATGTATTATTAGAGGGATTGGGCCAACCCTGAAGGACATTGACCTTGGCTAGATATGTATTCACAATAGCATTAGCAATACCAAAAGTCACGAGTACTAACCACTAATATTTCTCACTAAATTCTTTTAGTCAACACAAGCAACCAACCACTACACTATTTTTTTTTATCTTTGAAGGAATATAGAAAATCCATACCATGCTATGGAAACCACCCTTTTCCTAGGAGGCTGCCATGAGTTGGGGTAATCTATTTTGCAAATTTTCATAGGACTTGTGAGTTGGGGTAATCTATTTTGAAAATTTTCATAGGACTTGTACCTAGCCACATTATTATATATATAGGCTTGGGTAATGATATATATATATATATATATATATATATATATATATATATATATATAAATTAAATTAAAACAAATAAAAAATGGCTGTCGTTCAAAATAAAAACAAAAGACAATATATATTATATAATAAATATTACTCATATATTAATTAAATTAAAAACAAATAAAAAAACATTACCAAAGAAAAACAAAAAACAAAAACAAAACACCATTCAAAACTCATAAAACTATCCCCACGCCCATTCGATTCACGAAAATAACCCCAAACCTCACACCCATTCCATTCATGACAAAAATCACAGAGAGCAGCCAAACCCCACACAAGAGTGGAGACAAAAACCAAAGTGAAACCCTAGGTGCATGAGAGAAGCCATATCCGATGAAACCCCACGTGTAGGAGTGGAGACATTGAAAGAGGCAAATAAGCATGCCCTATCTATCCAAACCCCTTTAGGAGTGGAGATATTCAAGGATCACAACTTCCATTTGGACATCGACAGAGGTAGAGGATCCCCATCCGACCAAACTCTAAAAATGGTAATGGCTCTCCTATAATTGCTGCTAAAAATGCTAAAAATGGTTGAGAATGTCATTAAGTGGCATTTTCCTTTCATTTAAGATTCTGTGTGGTTCTCTCCCTCCCAAGGGGGTTTGATAGATCTATGTGGTTCCCAAAATTATTTTGAACTGATATCCTAGCACTCCAAAATCACAAAAAATAAAACCTCGGATAATACCTTCCAAACCCTATATTTCTCTATTTCTAAAAATTGAAAATTTCAATGGTGCTTTGGCTATTACAATGGTTCTTTGGCTATCACATTCAATTTATAAACTCTCCTATTTGATAGCAAGAATTCATTTAGGAGGGTCAATATCAATTAGATATATATTAGGTTCAACCTCCCTCTCCTTTTGTACCCTACAAAGTAGTATTCTTATATGAAGATAAGGAAAGGAAAGACTGGAAAAAAGTGTAGAAAGATCCTAGGTACCATGGAAATGGTGACACTAGCCAATTTGTGGTATATGATTTGAAGAAGGATTGTAGATATTAGGAGTAGTTAATTAGTAAGAGAGGAAGTTGCAGTAGCTACATCATCATTTTTTTTTTACAAGGGTGGGAAAAACATTAATTTGGGAGGTGATGATGGGCCTCCCAATTGTAGTATCATGAGGCCCATTTTTAAGATATTTTGATCATCTTTGTACTCTATGAGACCTCTATTGACCATGATTAATATAATTGTGTTGGGTTTTGTGTAATTTATTGATTATGAAATGATTTGGATGATTTACTGGGTGTTGTATCCTATTTTATATATGATTTTGATGATTTCATGCATGCCTAAGGCTCCACTAACATATGGTTCAAGAAGGTTGAAGTTCAAGGATGCCCTTCACCGACATTGCATGCGAGAAAATGGGTATTGGGTCCCGCTCATCAACCTCCAAGGATTTACAATCCTACAATCACACAAGGAACCCGATCCATCGTCATATCCATTTAAATCACTAAATGGGAGAAGATAACCTAGAATAAAATAGGTCCCTATAACATGCAACTATGCAACTTGAGCTACTATGGAACTATGCAACTTGAGTAGCTTGATATTGAGCTTACTTATGAAAATTATGAAACTTATGCAACTTATGCAACTATGCAATTTTATGCAACTTTATGCAACTATGCAACTTATGCAACAAGACTTTGATGATATTCTAACTTGATATTGAGCTTACTAAGTAACATAACACCATTTCATCTAATATATCATCAATGAATGGAATAGGGAACTTCTCCTTGATGGTGATTTTATGAAGTTCTCTATGCAACTATGCAACTTATGCAATCATGCAACGAACAACTTGATATTGAGCTTACTTATGCAACTTATGCAACTATGCAACTTATGCAACTTATGCAACTATGTAACTTATGAAACAAGACTTTGATGATATTCTAACTTTATATTGAGCTTACTAAGGAACACAATGCCATATGTTATGGAATACTAAGTCATTGACATTTATGGAAGACTAAGTCATTGGCATTTATGAAGGCCGAGGTCTAAACAAGTCCACACATACCCACTACATTTCCTAAATAAGAATGCACACATTTATGCGTTGCAAGCTAAATAATATCACAAAAATTCATTTTTGGGGGGATTGATTAATTTCTATAGATTATTTATTCCAATATTATCACACTTGACCAGATAACTTAACCAAATCTTAAGAGTGAATTTGAGGAAACAAGTCTTCATCATCTAGACCGAGGTGCAACAGCATGTTTTTGAAGAAGTGAAGATGTTGACGTTATGCACTACACCTATGCTTACACTACTATATGTGGCTCATCCTTTTGATATAAAAGATGATGCATATGACTATGGGATAGGTATTTTTCTGACATAACAATGTCATTCCATTGTGTTTTACTTAGAGACATTCAATGACGCAATCGACAAATTTTGAACTTATGATAGAGAGATGTGCTCCATTGCTTAAGTAGTTCACTAGTGGAGACACTATGTATAGGGAAAATAAATTGTTATTCAATCTAAACATAAGCCACTACAGACCTAGAGAAAAATTGAGAACACACCACATATGAAATGGAATTTCTTATAGCAATTCCAATTGGTTATCAAACATTTACATTGAACTGATAAAAATGTAGACTACTATTCGAGTCGACCACCAATAGCATTCGCAGTGGTTCTTAACACAAAAAGGTGTGATATAGAACACTAGCAAGAGTTCTACAACACACACAAATTTTTGTGAAATTTTATGCAACCATTCAATAAGGATGCCACACTACCTACACAAGACTTATTATTAGTTCGGTTGATTTTCATATGAATAAGGATCCTTGTATTGACTTGATAGGATGTGCTCACTTGCAAGTGAACCTAGGGATTTGTTGATTTGGTAATCTCATTTCTTGAAGTTGGTTCAACATTTTGCCACATAAAATACAGTTGCAACTTTACAACAACATTTTTATTCTCCATGTATGAGGCATGATGTTGAGCACCACCTCAATTTTTTTGTTGCATGTTCAATTGCTAAATTGAAAAATCACCATTTAGGTATGTATAATGTTTTGATTATGTCCTCTAGATATTATGGATCTGTAAGTGTAGGTTTATGGTTCACTAATGGATAAATTCTAACATGAATGTATGTTTCACCATATCCATAAGAAAATGATGGTTCCTTTTCCATCCCCATGCTAACATATTCACCTCATGCCTTCAATGGTGTCTTTCAGCTAGAATCAATGGAACATGCCCTCACTAATGTCACCTTACAATTAATATTAGTGCCTTCAATGGTTCCTTCTCAAAATATTGATAATATCACCTCACCATCATCAATTCATTTGATGGTTCCTTTTAACATCATCACTTCATGTCTTCATTCATGTCACCTCACGATAATTCCACCTATAATGCCCTCACTAGTTGTAGGCTAGCATTTCCAAATTTCACCCTCCCTCATAATAGTTGTTTCCTCTCACCTCTCTTTCCTTCACTAGTTCAACTATAGTGTGGTATCCTCTCACCTCTTGTCTCCTCTCTCTTTCACCTTTTCTTGAATGTTGTTCTCTCATGTTAATTGTTGTCACTATCCCTTCCCTACTTTAGGAAATTTGTTAACCTTTGTTTTGTAGGAACATAGATTTATTGGGTACTAATATCACCATGTTTACACCTCTTATGTCTTGGAAAGGTTAATAATTTGCAGAGAACATAAAAATTTGAAATCCTTATGTGACATTCCTCTTATGAAACAAGGATTTGTATCTTTTTTTCTTTATTACATTGTTATTTTCAGTGTTTGATGCGAACACATTTATTCACAACATGTGGGTTCATAATTAAAAAAAAACCCTTTATGAATGAATTACGTGATAAGATATTGGTCAACAAGGCGAAGCCCCCGTGATCCTTATGAGTATTTAATATGTGTATGGTGGTATCTATAATCATAAAAGTTTACTATGTTAGAAATTATGACATTTGATTCAATGTTGTATAGGTGTACTAAGTGAACTATGACATTTGCATGGTATTTTTAAAATTTGGGTCATTTTGCTTCCATTTATCTGGATAATTAGCTCAATATAATTTTTTTCATTAGAAGTGCACACATAGTAATCTATCAAGAAATTATTTCTTTTCTTAAAACCTCTTTCTCCTTCCCATAGCTAGTTTTCATCAAAGTATAAATTATTGCATTTCATTTTCCTCTTGCATGATTTAAAGAGTCGATTCGAAACACCATCAGTTTCACGACCACTCCTTTGAGTAACAACAACCTAAAATGAAGCGCTAATTAAAATTTATCTAACAACTTTTCCAGGTCTCTTCAAACCCATCTTATCTTAGGTGTGGAGCTTTGGAATAGGATTGTGAGAATATTTTTCCAAAGATGCTAAACAAACATAAATCTTTGAGTTAGAGAGTGAAATCCAATTTCTATATCACTGACTTTGGGAAGCCCTTCTAGAACAAGCGTCAAGAACAAGGTCGCATTGGGTCCAACAGAGTAATCAAC
The DNA here is from genome assembly GCA_010110895.2 of Picea sitchensis. Taxonomy (NCBI): domain Eukaryota; kingdom Viridiplantae; phylum Streptophyta; class Pinopsida; order Pinales; family Pinaceae; genus Picea; species Picea sitchensis. Next base: position 33,322 of record SNQJ01S0062674.1, read on the forward strand.
CCTTCTTTGTTGGTCTTGGTGTCGACTGTCAACTGTCCCCCCTTTGCTTTGGTATAGTAGGTGGTACCATAGAGGCCATAATATTTTAGACTTCCTACCTAAGGTGACAACATAGGGAAGGTGGTGTTGTACCTAGGATCGATGTTGGCTAGACTCACTCGGACTCCTTGGAGGGTTTCCCACTACTCGGTGAGGTAAATTGCACTGGGTGTTAGTTCGTTAAGCAAGTTGTCAACATAACTTTCCCACCCATCGAAGATCAACCCCTTCACGCATCGATCCTGTGATGTTGGATTTCGTCACCAACTAACACTTCTTTGTGAGAAGGTTTGTCTACATGCTTGAATCCTAGATTAATTAGCGTGTGCTAGATTACAATAGTGACATGTACAAAATCCATCCAAACATTTTCAAAGGGCTAGTTAGTGGAATATATTTTTATTTAATGTATTAAGAGTTACCTCTATTAAATAAGTCCCCACAAGGTAGTAGAGTATGAAGTCGAAAATTGTAAGTGGCCTAATTAAATCAACATCGTCTTCATCTCCTAATATTTCCATTTCAAAACTAATGAAACATGTCCTAATAGAAAAATCAATTCCCACAATTGGTATGGAAGGGAATAGTGATGTCACCAAAAAACACTCTCATGTTGAAACATCTAACAATACTCATTTCTATGCAACACATCGTCCCAATCTTACTACTCATTCCCTTTCTCCTACTCTACCCCTCTTATTTGATGGTCTAGATTATATACAATGCTGCCAAAAATTGTCTAAATGGAATGACCAACATAGAAATGTCCAAGATGCTTGCACATGTGATGATGATGTCATTGTAACCTATGATACATGTAATTCCATAAGTATATTGAATCCCTAGTTGATAAATTATATTGTTAAAATCAAAGCCACCTACACTTCTATTGATTTCTTAAGCCAATCCCTTATCAACGAGTTCAACGAGTTCATCCATAACCAGGGCCACATGCATGAAATCCTTGTCAAAGATTTCATAAATCTACATTTGTGTGACACTATAATTTTTACTAAATATATCATAACCTAAGAAGGATACTTATATGCTCCAAGATATCATAAATTTTCCCTTACAAACATTCATTCCCTCAAAAGTTTGTTTTCCCATTGGAGAAAATGGTAGCCACATGTATGGCATGAAAGGAAAGACCACTCAATTTGTCTAGTGGAAAAATATTTTCAAAAATTTATTTCTTTCTATGATCTATTTATGCATCAAAATAAAATTTGTCTCAAAAAAAAAAGAAAAAAAATTCAAATCCTTTGGTCTTTGTACTAAATCCAATTGTTATTGTTCAAAGAAAAATAAAATATGTTCAACACTCTTTTGTTAATCTATTTTTTCAACAATATCACCATTGATTTTTTTTTAATCAAAGTCAGGAAGTCTTTAGAATCTTATTTCCACCAAGGAAAACACTCTTTAAACTCCAATTCCATAAGCAACGTGTAAGGAAATATGAATGCTTCCTTTGCAGAAGGAAAGAAATTTGATGAAAAATGTCATGGAAGAGCTTCTAAAATCCATTTCTTCTATGAAGATTTAGCTAATCAAAATTCATGAGATTATGTTGAGAATGATCATGAATTCAATGATGAATGTTTTAGATTCATTAAGATACTTACTCAGATATAGAGACAACCAACATTGTAGAAGACACATGTATGTGAATCTTTGACCCAAAAAATGTAGAAGAGCATCCATGCTAGTTTTTTCAGTGACTAGATTAATCACCATCATGTTTTTACACTCATTGATATTACCACAGTAGTAGCTCATGAATGCCTGGATGCATCCAAGTCCACAGTACCCTCCACCTACCCTCTAGTGCTAGAGAATATTAGATCACAAAAAAATCTTGATCTACCTATTATAAAAATTACTAATGGTCTATACATATTAGGTACTATACAGTTTGAAACTCGCTCAGCATATACTTTTTATTTTTTCTTGATATCAATTTTCCCATAATGTTGGAAATAAACTAACCATTCCCCCATCCTAGTAGAAAAAAATCATTTCTCCTCAAAATAGTTATATCCTTGAAAATCAAAGTGCCATATGTAAATATTTTGCACCCTTCATTCCTTGAAAATTCGTTAACCAATAGTATCATATTGAATTCTATTAGTACCCTATAATAAATGGACATTTTTATCTCTAACAGAGGTTTCTCACTCCCCTCCTACAAATGTTTAATACTCCCTCCTCCCCATATCATCTTGAAAACCTTCACTTATAAAGACGTGGTTCCTCTTCACCAACCTCCATTTAAAATTCTCTTTCAAGCCAAACAACCATCTCTCTTTAAGTATCTCTCATTTTCCCAAGATCATGATGATCCCTTCTAATAAGCCAAAGCTACCAAAATTGTTTCTTACAATGACTCACTTTTTCACCCAATCTCTAATAAAATCCTTTTCTCAATTCCAAAAAACCAATTATCACTAAGCTTTCTATAGATTGTTGTAGCCTCAATCCTCAATAATTCTAGTATAGATCAATGCAAGAGTAACACATTGATACACTCCCTAATTCCTATGACTAGGAGAAAACCCATATTCTTCCTTACAAACACATAGCAGACATGGAATAAAAAATGGTTTGTCTATTATAACTCAAACTAAAATAAATTGTGAGTCCACTTTACTCTATGCCTACCTCTATGGTGAGAAAACATTAAAAGAAGAAATATGGAGATGAGAGTCTCATTGTATATTATTTATCTCTTATTAAAATAACCATTCCTTTTCATTATATCATCCCTCATAAGGATCATCTAATGCAAAGAATTGCTGAGAGTCAAGTTTACTCTAAATTTGATTGCAATAGTGGTTTCTACCAATTCCACACATTCTTCAATAATATTCCCAAAACTACTTTCTTTGTCCCTCAAGGACAATACCAATGGTTAGTTATGTCATTTGGCCTCCCCAATTCCCCCAACTATTTTCTATAAACTACTCGTGTATTAGAGTTAAGGTTAGTTGTTAAGGTAACTTGAGATTGCCACTTTAGTATTGTTGATATTTGATAGCGCTTGGGGGTATTATAATCTTATTGTTAAATGACCCTATTATATCATTTGGAAAAGTTTGGAAGTAGTCTAAGATACCTCTTTTTTTCCTTGAAAATAACTCTCAATAATACAATAGTTGTAGCTTAAAAAAATAAAGTGATGGATTGAGAATAATGCCTATCCAAATTGGGAAAATGGAGTCGATAAAGGAATCATTAGGGTTGAAAATAGATTAATGGGAGTGGTGAAAAGTTTTTTCACAACATGCCAGACCTCACCATGAATGCTTGTTTAAATCACTGGAAATTAACAAAGTGGAGGCCCTTACAAAGGTGCTCTACTTATGCACATGCTAGGCAAAAAGGGTGATCGTATACCAAGTTCAAAGGCACAATGAAACATTTCATTGAAATTATATGACACAATGCTTCAAACCCGGAAATAAAAAAATAAAATAAATGAATAGGTATAACCTCATTTGATCCTTTTCCTCATACAACTGGCTGCCACACTATAAGATTCTTATTACAACGAAATTATTAGATGTTTCCAACACATAAAATTAGCAAGATAAGTCATTTCATCATGCATAATTTTTTTTATGTGTTTGGTTAGTATTCACATCCTCTTTGTGAAGGTATTCCTGAATTTGTATAGTGTTGGGATACAAATTTTGGATACACTTTGAAAGGAATGTGTCCTTATGTATTTCTTTCAATGATAAAGCATTGTCAAGAGTGATAATAGACTAGATACTAGTTCCAAATACTTCTTCATCATCAACTTGTCCTAGACACAATGGTATTTTAGTTTAAATAAAATGTTTATTAGGAGGATAGAGAGTGAGTCTCTTTTGGGAGAATCCTTAATAAATTTTCATGTCCCATATTACATAACCAATGTAAGCATCTATTGTAGCTAACCATGGTCTTCCAATAATGATGGGATTTCCATTAATGAGTTTATCCTCAGGTTACAACATGATAAAGTCTACTAGATATTATTGGGAGCCTATTGAGAATATCACATCTTATAATATTCCTTCAAGGATGACAATAGCCATGTATATCAACCAAAGTATAGTGGGTGTGCATCTTAATAATTCTCTCAAATTTAATTCAGGATTGTCTCCTTGTCATTACATTGACTACGACCCCTAAATATATCAGGGTATTTTGGATTAAGTACATGTTTATGTAGACATATACTACAAGGATGACTAGATTATAATAAATAGGGGCCTTACTATATATATATGGGTCATCGCAATCCAATCCAATATTAGCCTTCAATTCAAAACATAAATTATTCAAGCCACAAAACCTACCTTTATGCCTCCATTCACAAATCAATATCAATTATGGAGATGATATTTACAAGATCTCATTGAACAACATTTAGATCCATTCCCATAGGATATAGATTATTTGGGAGTGAAAATATTCCCTCACATCATGATATCAATAGGCTACCCTACAACATTAATTGTGGGTGGATCTCTTTTTGTCATTCTAGGTCTCTTGATGCATGGTTCCTTAATACTTTTTTTGTATATGGCCACATCTTTGATAGCTTAAAGGATTGGAATTTTAATAGATAGAGTTTTTAGTTATCCTAAGAGTTTAGTTTTAAATTGGTTGTATTCCCTCTTTTGTTCAATCCTCTTTAGATATGACATTTTGTCTTGGTGCATCTTATTGAAAAGGCAACTAGGTTTCTTCTTGGACATCTAGATTCTAATTCCTTAGGTGGATTTTATTTCACTTTCTAGATTTCAACATTGTCTAGGAGTTCCTTCTACGCTCCCACATTGTATTGACATTGGATGTATCTTTTAGTCCCATTGACCTACTTTTGTGGTCATTTGTTGGACATTAATAACATTATCTTATCTTATCTACATCTCTAGCAATTGTTAACAACTGACCATGGATGCCTTTTAAATTTAAACAAGTTGTTTGGGATTGAATCACTCTCTTCCATCTTCATTAAGAATCCACTAAAGTAGGTTGGCTGACTAAAGGAGAAAAGATAATTTTTGTTGTCAATGAAAGTACTTCCAAGAGAGACCAATATCACAATAAGTCAATGAAATATGTTACATGAAGCATTTCAAATAAAGATGGTCTAGTCGTAGTACAAAGTTGTTTGTTCTCCTTAGTTGGCCTTAGGATTGAGTTTGTGTCAAATGGCATCAATTCTGGGGTATTCCAACTAGCATCGTGTCCTATTACTGCCACTTGTTAGCATGTGTCATTTGAATCCAAACATGCCCCTATAATGCCTATATAGTATACCAATAGTAATAGAGCATAATACAATTTTGAAAGAGTAACACTATGGTAATCATTATGAGCTTACTATGATACCAACAGGATACTAGTAATGAACTAGTGTTACATCTTGATTGACTGGCTTTTTTTGTCATTAATGGTGTTATAGGACGTACAAGAAAATAATTATTTTTCAGATCTATCTTCATTGAGTGAGGGAAGTTCAGGTAGAATAGTGGAAAGTGAGACATCTAGTAGGTCTAACAGGTGGAGATCAACTAGAGGTAATAAGATCAGAAGAAAATTCCATAGACGCATGGAATTTTTTATTGCGAAAGGGCGATAATGTTCTTATGATCATGAGAGCATAGATGACGTCGAGGTTCCCTTGAGGTACAAACATATAGTGAAAGGATGGGTACCCAAGGATCTTCCTAAAATAAACACTGATTTTTGTGTAAACAAAAGGATATACCAGATTGCTCCATCCTCATTACATGGTTTGGGGATATTTTCCATGGATGGCATAAAGGTTTGTTACGAAGGATTAACTGAATTGATGGAGTATGTCAGACCCTTTTATATCTACAATATTGGATACGAATAGTCCAATATACAAAAATTATGCAAAGATATGGCTTGGCTGTAAATTATATACAACTAAAAGAAAATGATCAAAATAAAGGAGAAACTATATATATTGATGGAAGGAAAAAAACAATAGGGAATATTGCAGGGTTTATAAACAGTAAATGACCTGTGACCACAAATAAGCGACCCGGTTGTGTATTTGAGGGGCATGAAGGAAACCGTGTATTCGTATGTGTAATAAAATCAATAGTTGTAGGGGAAGAGTTATTGATTGATTACAATTTGAATCAAATAGATACAGATTTTAATGATCATAGTTCTAATTTTACTGTAATGTGGCAAGATGATCGCGGTAAATCAAAAGCTACCTCAGAACAAGTAAACAAACAACAATTTTTGAATTGCATTTAATGTGCATTTTATTTCTGTGGCGATCAGTTATTTTATTTGTTTACATAACTGAATTATCATTTATTTTGTTGAATATGTAGTCAACAGGACATGATGTTGATGATGATTCGCTCGATGAAATGGATTTGTATGAATCCCCTGACCCTATGGTTTTAATTAGAAAAAAGATCAATAAAGAAAACAAGGAACTATCTCACTTGTTAGATATTCTAGATCAAACTCTTGAGGTTGAAGAAATGGTAAAAGAAGTTATGACAACGCTTAAGACATATAAGGTAATAACCATAATTTCAAGTGGTTTTATTTTTGTGTCATAAGATCAATTATGAAAGCTTTATTTTTAACTTTTACATTATCTAAACAAAAAAATCTTTTCTTTCTTATATAGATATTTTTGGATCTTGTTGACACCGACATGCATGGTGTTGGTAGTAGTGGCATTGCATAGATGCCATAGGGTCCTGACGTAGGCCCTTGTAAAGATGATAGGAAACAACTATTCATGTATCCACCTTCCAATCCATTAGGTGGGAGCCATGACACACACATCGAGGAAGCGACCACATAGGTAGGATCTAGAGGTGGTGATGGATATGAGGCCGATGATTTGACCAATTATATGGTTGATTTTACTAAATAAAGACATGTGACCAACATAGGTACCCTTAAGGGAACATTTATGATCAATGTGGAAGGGATTGCATTAAAGCATGTTAAAGTCCCAGGTAATTTTTAAAATTTTAATTGTTTCATGTTTTCTATGTAGACAAATATAAATCATCTAAATTATTATTTTTAAATTAATAATCATATAATCATTTTGTGTGTAGGGAATAAATATTTTTATAGGTCCTTGGAGAATAAGGTGTTGCTGATTTTTGGGCGCACCATATGGGAGAGGTGAAATTCCTAGAATTCCAACCTCAAAAAAGAATTGATGGATTATCTTGAAAGCCTTTTTGGTGTAGACACATTTAATAAGACCTTGGCCACTGCTGCAGCTGGCCAATATTTAAAATATACGCGAGAAACATATAGGAAGCACATTAAACAAAATGATAGGTACGAGCATCCTTTGATGATTCTAGAGAGGGAGTGGAAGGCCCTCATTGAGGATGCAAAAGAGAAGAAATTGACAGATGAAGGAAAAACACCCTCTGGTCTTAGAAGGTAAATTACAATTTCAATTCAATACCTTCAATTTTTTTTACATGTAAATAAAATTGTGGTATATATTAACATACTTGAAACTTTTGATGATAGGTTGACTGACACGTCAAAGGAAACATAAGCAAGGATTTCCAAATGTGATCAGCAAGGGCTAGGCAAGGGCAACTACTTGAAGTTGTAGTCACGAATTGTAAGTACCTGAATATCTTATTTGTATAGCCTTAAAACTTTTAGGTAATTGCAGTGAATAACATTAAAAATACATACTCTTATGCAATGTAGGGTGACGAGTTTGGTATTGAAACCACAGAGGAAGACCTCCATCTTCATTACAAGTGTTAGCACTGAGAATCACCCTCTGACTATAAGAGGATAAGCCCAATACCCATCAAGATAAAGATAAGTTTTATGATATGATAGCAAATGGATGGAAACTCAAGAAAAATAGTGTCAATTATAGCTTACTTCATATAGTTGGCATCAACAAATAAGGCTCTGAATAACTTTGATCAAGGTTTTAGAAAAAGGATGGGTAGGTGGAAGACTTAATAAGAAGAAAATGAAATGTCTATCAGCTACATCAGGCAGTATGACAAACATATAAAGCAGAACTCTCTAAAATAAGATCTTCTTATAGTCAAAGAGATGAATTCTGACATATCTGTAAATAATATTACAACAGATCCTCTATTTCAACAACATATAAATAAGTCAAATGAATCCTTCACTGGAATGTAATCAGAATTAGAAAGAAAACAAAGTGGTAGGAAAAGAATTGATCTTTATAATCCAGAGAATCTTAATTCTGATACATAAAATAGAAGGTCTTTATGTAAAAATACACAGTCTAAAAAATATGAGTCTCTCTCCATCCATCCCCCCTACCCTCTTGTATAATCAATATATAGCCATACAATTCCTTTCCATATCACCCATTTGAACTCCAAACCCTTTCCCAAAATAGAAACAACTACAAATAGAAAATGACACGTTTTAATTGATTTCCTGCTTTTTAGGAGGCAAAATTTTGAAAAATAGGCTTCAAAACGCCACTTGTAATTGTCAAACCATAATATCTGTGTAAAATCTGAGAATGGTTTTTGTATATAATCTTGTTATAAATAAAGGAATCTCTCGGTTTCTTTAAATTCATCTCTAGATGGCCAGAATAGGTGTCACAAAAACATGTCTCAAATAGGAAATCACCAAAACGGAAAACATAGGGCTCAAAGATTCTTTTGAATATCCAAATCTGTGACACATGTGTGAAAAATGAAAGAGGTTAATTTTAATGGGTCTGTTCTTGACAATGACCTCCTTCATATTTTTAAATTCATCATGGTTCACCCAGAAATGATCCTGGAAGTCAACTGGTCAAAAATATTAGTTCAATAGTCTAGAACAGAGTTTTCGCCAGGGATGATTTTAGGGATGGAAATTTATTTTAAAATGTAGAAACCTTGGTGAATATTACAAATCCTTCATATGTCAACAATAAATGTTTGTCGATATTTTTTTTTAAATATTCAAATTTCTAAGTATTTTATATGGTTTTTATAAAATTTTGGTGATTTTTAAGGTAAAATCATTTTATCCTATAGAATTTGGGCGAATCATTTTTAAAATAACGAATCTCATTTTTTCAAAAACCATGGAAAATTATCCCATGAGTGAAGTTTTAGCGCCTAAAATCATCCATGGTTTTCGCAGCACATTCCATAGCGCCACTTCTATGTGTAATATCTCTCTAACAATAACACATTTTTCAAAACTGAGAGAGGTTTTTGTTATTTGGTATGTGATGAAAACAAACCTCCTCCATGTTTCAAAAATACCTTCCCATTTTTTCATAGTCCAAGTTTTAAGTTAGTCACTCAAAACTAGCAGAAGCATCCTTGCAAAATAACTCTGCACATTTCGTAGCACAGCTTCAAAATGGTCTTGCAGAATGGGTAGCACCCATCATCACAACAAATTTGGTAGTGCCACTGAAAACCTTTAAAAAACCTTTGAACACACCAATTTGTAGATGCATGTCCTGGTGCTAACATCAGGCTCCATGTGGGATAGATTCCTCCCCGTGAGGCTCTAAGAACTCCTTTTGCAGCTCCAGTGCCTTAGTGTTGGGTTGTGGAGTCATGCTCTGGTACATCATGTTGAAGAAAACATACTAAAAACTTATACTACTCTACTTACAAATAGAGAGAAAACACACCTGCTCCTGATGGAGCTTATTTATGTACAAAACCTAAGCTAACTGACTTTTACAATGGGCTAGGTGAAGGAAAAATTCCACAAAAACCATTCAAGAAACTCGCTGACGTGAGTATTTATAATGCCAATTATTGACAACAGACAAGAGGAATATAACAATAGTTTTAAAACATTACCTATATCTTCTCTGACTGCTGCTAACATAATAAAGTTTATAGGTTCCAAAACATTTGAGAAATACAACTTCATATACACCTCTACATGGTCATGAAAATGGTGATAAAACACATGGGACTGATAGCATATTTCTTCTTCCACTTCAAGCTACTTACTGTAAACTGTGGGTACAAATGGAAGAATGATTGACGTAGGTGGTTGTTGATCCACTAATGACTGTTGATTTACTTCTGGTTGTGTATAAACGATCTCTTCATGTGCCTCAACTAAGGGCTTGTCCTGGTCAAATCTTCGGGTTACGTCTTTTGTGACAAGGCCAACCTGTGCATCATCCTCTCTGTCTTCATAGTGATCAAATATAGGATAATATTTCTTCTCATCATCACTAGAATATTCGTCAAAAATGGGTTTCCCTTCATATCTATGATCATCCTTTAAAACAATAATTTCATCAAGAATATAACTGTTAAAAATATCCATTTCAGGAACATTAGTAACTGTTGCTTCTAGATGTTCATACACATGTTTTTCATCAGAAACAAAGTTATGAATGTTGTCCTCTCCGAATACAAGAGTATTCTTTATACTTTCATTTGGATAGTGAATAAAATCGTTTTCATCTTTATATTCAGCAGATCAATCTAACAAATATTGAGCACATTCTACATATCACTCACATCAATTATGACAAATACTTTCAGAGGGATAAAACCTTTTGCAATGTTCATTGAATACTCTGTGGAAATCCTTCAAGGATGGAATGCTGGAAGGGGGTAATGAGAAATACCATTTGCGTGTATCCCCATCCAATGAATGCATGAAAATATTCATATGAACATCCTCATGTTGTATATCTAGTAGATCCATACACTCATGAAACTTGATGAGGTGTTCTACAGGATTGTCTTATTTCCTCTCTCTGAAGATAGGCAAAAAATCTCCCCATTCTGTCAAATGAGGTATTGGGTGTGGGGAACTAGAAACTACAGAGAAGTTGAGAGGTGAAAACCTCCTAGATAGGATAGCCTCCATAGCCATTTAATTTGTCTCATTCCAATGGAGTCACCAACAGATTCTGAGCAATGGAGTCACCATGGTGAATGTGCAGTCTTGAAGGTGTCCAACTTCAGTCACCATCTAAAGTTGTAGTTGTGCAATGTCATTCTCCCCGGGGAGCTTTTCAATCTACTCAAATCCGTCGTCGACAACGATGACATTTATGTTAGCATTAAGAATCACCCTCTGACTACAAGAGGATAAGCCCAATACCCATTAAGATAAATATAATTTTTATGATATGATAGCAAATGGATGAAAACTCGAGAAAAATAGTGTCGATTGCAACTTACTTCATATAGTTGGCATAAACAAATAAGGCTTTGAATAACTTTGATCAGGGTTTTAGAAAAAGGATGGGTAGGTGGAAGAATTACTAAGAAGAAAAATGAAATGTCTATTGATGCAATGCGCACTCCTCGGAGCACGATCACTCTCACCAGGACCTTCTTTCCACATGGCCCGAAGAACTCAATGGTTCTTTTATCTCCCAATCGGAAGATCTGCACCCACAGTTCAATCAACTATCCTCCTTCCTTGACTTATCGGGGGATCGGAACTTCGCTCCTCGTGAGTTCAACTGTTATATGTTATCTCCTCGGATCCCCTAGACCCGAGACGTCGGCCAACGCTGACTTTTCCTTACCCTCTATCGGGACTTCGCTCTATCGCCCTTTGCCGATTTTGCCACAAAGCTCTCGGAGTTCAAACTCCCGATATCTGAGGTGTTGAGATGCTGATCTCACAACCTTGCTCCCTCGCGACTTCATCTCTCGCGAGTTCAAATGATTTCTGCCTCGACTCCTGAGGCCCGAGTCGCCGATACTCGGAGTATCGCTACCTCGTCTTCTCGCAACCTCGCGACTTCCAAGACCAGTTGATTGGCCCTTCAACTCTTGAGACCTGATGTCCCGATATCACCTACCACGTCACTCGACTATGAATCAACTATGCACGAAATCGTCGGGACTTCGCTTCTCGCGATCTCGCGATTTCCTTTACGCAAATTAGGAGCATTACCTTACGAGTTCCCGAAACGCCCAATCCACGAGTCGAGTTACGCTCCTCGTGATCCTGCTCGATGCTTCTGCTCTCCCAAACTTCGAACTTTCTTCTCCTGCACTGTAGACTTCACGTCCACCTTTCCCTCGCCACACCTTCAAACAAGAAGTGTCACTCCATGAGACGACCTGCCAACCTGCGACCTTTCCTCTCGACCTGCCCGTGTGACTTCTCTCTGTTGCCCTTCAGAAATCATGAAGGCCTATCCCTCCTGAGCTTTGATAACTTCAATTCCTCCAGGAAGAACTCCTTGCGGGCACCCTTTTTGTGACAACTTCCTCAATCACGACTAAGTGATGAAGTCTTTGAACCTGCGCACCCCTGCAACATAATTCCTTCAATTCTTCGCTCAGAATCGCAACTTTGAGTCTTCGTCTAGCCTGCGCATGCCTTTCATGGCTTTGGTGCCAAACTTGCACTTCTGAGATGAATGGAAAACAAAATCTATCTCTAAGTAAACCCTGCAGTCACACACTCCTTGCGGACAAATTCAACTGCACTCCTTGCAGGAATTCTCTGATTTACTTAGAGAAACAATTGAAACTTATTCTCTCTTCTTCTCAGACTTCAATCCAACCATGAAATCACATACAAAACATATAGAAGCAAGTGCATAATAGAAAGAAAATATTCCTGAGCATAAATTCAACAATACACAGAGAATAACACAGCCATGGAATTGAATCAAGCTTTTCTATTAATTCAATATCTCTACATGGTGGTTCTACCTACAGTTTCTCTGCTCTGCTCTTCTCTTGCTCCTGTTTCTCAATAATCTCCATATGATAAAATGTACAAAGGAGGGTGTCTATGTCCCATTTCCCTCTCGAATTCCTAAGCTATCAAATCTACAATTAAAGTCCTATCTAACAGCATTAAAACTATTAAATGCCTCAGCTACCTAAGGACGAGAGCTTAAAGTCTCAAGGTCCCCTTTTTAATACAAGTGCACTTCTTTATGAATGCCTTCATTAAAGAGATGCGCAACAAATTTCTAACACATTTCAAAATTTGTAGGTGTTGTCCAGCTGTCCTTTCTGCTTCATGTGCTGGCTCGCTTGATATGCTGGCGATGCTCCTGCATCATACTCCTCGGCTTGAAAACTTTCATGGGCTCCTATTCATGAGCTCCTGCATGGTCCATCCATGCTTCTGTATTTCTGCTTCTGTCTCCCAGCTGGCGTCCTCCACTGGGTGATTCTTCCATTTTACCAGGTATTCAAAATACTGCTTTTGCCTGGTCTTTCTTGCTACTCGCTTGTCCAGTATGCACTCCATCTGCGGCTTTTCTGCAACTGGTAATTGTTTCTGCCACTGGATCACTGGTTCCTCAGTTCCAGCCTCTGCTTCTCCAGCCCTGTATGGGTATAAATCCATAATATTAAAAATCAGAGATATCTCGATGCCATCCGACAACTCAATCTCATAGGCATTTTCCCCGAATTTCTTTAGGACTCTGCACGGTCCGATTTTCTTCATTTTCAATTTGTTATATGTTCCCCTTGGGAACCTTTCCTTCCTCAAGTGCACTAGAACCAAGTCACCAAATTCAAACTGGAGTTGTCTCTTCCACTGATCGGCTCAGCGCTTATACTCTTGATTTGCATCCATCAGTCGCTGCTTTACTCTTTCGTGAAGTTCTTGCATCGCTTCAGCGAACTCTTCAGCACTAGCATTGCTAGTTGTAGCCTGTTCTGACTCCCTGAGCTCAGAAACTCCCCTCGGCTGTGTTCCATACAAAATCTGGAATGGACTCTTTCCGGTACTCCGATTCACCGAATCGTTGTACGCGAATTCTGCCTGCGGTAATATCTGGTCCCAACTACTATGGTGCTCTGTCACTAGGCTTCTCAATAAATCCCCCACACTTCTGTTCACCACTTCAGTTTGTCCGTCTGTCTGCGGATGGTAAGCTGAACTAAAAGCCAAATTAGTCCCTATCTTTTTCCATAGCATCCTCCAAAAATGACCTATGAACTTTGTATCCCTGTCCAAGACTATGCTTCTCGGAAATCCATGCAGTCTGATGATTTCTTTGAAAAACAAATTTGCGATGTGGGTCGCATCGCTGGTCTTCTAACACGAAATAAATTGTGCCATTTTTGAAAACCTGTCCACCACCACAAAGATGGAATCAACCCCTCTTTGCATTCTCGCAAACCCAGTACAAAATCCATGCTAATCGCCTCCCATGGCCTCTCTAGTATGGGCAACGGCTGATAAAAACCTACATTTTGCTTTCGACCCTTCGAGTGCTGACAAATCTGACAGCTGTCAACAAACCTCTTAACATCTGCTCGCATGCCCGGCCAAAAATATGATTCGCTCAGCTTCACGAATGTTTTGTCATGTCCAAAGTGACCTGCTAAGCCTCCACTGTGCTTCTCTTTCAACAAGTTCTCCCTCATGGATCAATTCGGAATGCACAGTTGATTTCCTTTGAACAACAATCCATCCTGGATCATATAATCTATCCATGGGCTCCGATCCCTGAGAACTGGATTCTCAGCTACTTTGTATGCTTCCCCAAAATCCGCATCTCCTGCATACATATCCTTCAGGTTTTCAAAACACAAGGTCTTGACTTTGAACTCCTGCAACAGTAAACATTTCCTGCTCAAAGTGTCAGCCACTTTGTTAGCAGTTCCTGAAATGTGTTTGATCACGAACGTGAAATTTTGCATGTACTCTACCCTTTTTGCATGTTTCTGGTTCAACTTCTCCTGTTGACTCACGAACTGCAACGCATGATTATCGCTATACAGAACAAATTCCTTGGGTATCAAGTAATGCCTCCACTTCTTTAAGGCCTGTATGATGGCATAAAACTCTTTATCATATGTGGAGTATTTCAACTTTGCTTCATCCAGTTTCTTGCTGAAATATGCAACAGGCCTGTCATCCTGACTCAAGACCCCTCCAACAGCATACCCACTGGCATCACATTTCACTTGAAATGTCTTCTGAAAATCAGGCAACACCAGAATTGGTTGCTCTGTTATCTTCTTCTTCAACAGATTGAAGCTCCTCTCAGTCTCTACTGTCCAATGAAAAGATTTATGTCATTTCTTCACTGTGTCCATCATCGCTGCGCTAATTCCACTGAAATTTCTAATGAATTTCCTGTAGAAACTAGCCAATCCATGGAAACTCCTTACCTCAAAAACATTCCTGGGCGATGGCCATTTCTTAATTACTTCCACCTTTTCAGGATCCATTTTCAACTCATTTGCTGATATGACAAAACCCAAATAAATGAGCTCTGTCTTCATGAAGGAACATTTCTTCATGTTGACCAACAGCTTCTCTTGCTGCAGTATTCTCATCACAATGGCCAAATGCTTTAAATGTTCACCCTTGGTCTTACTGAAAACCAGTATGTCGTCCAAATATACAACTACAAATTTCCCGATGAATTCCCTTAGGACTTCATTTATCAGCCTCATGAATGTGCTTGGCGCGTTCGTCAAACCAAATGGCATGACCAGCCATTCGTACAAACCTTCGTTTGTCTTGAATGTTGTTTTCCATTCATCACCCTCTCTCATGCGAATCTGGTGATATCCGCTCTTGAGATCAATCTTTGAAAATTAATTTTCCCCACTTAGGCAATCCATCAGATCATCCATTCTCGGCAGTGGAAATCTGTACCTGATGGTGATTTTGTTCATCGCTCTGGAGTCTATACACATTCTCCAGCCTCCATCCTTCTTCGGACTTAGTACTGTCAGAATAGCACATGGACTCAGACTCTCTCTAACCAATCCTTTGTCTAGCAGATCCTATACCTGCCTTTTGACATCCTCATTCTCCTGCGGCGTCAATCTGTACGCAGCTTTATTCGGCAAGATCGCTCCCGGTATGAGGTCAATATGGTGACTTACACTTCTCATTGGTGGCAACGAACGACGTAATTCATCCACGATGATGTCAGTGAACTCTCCCAGTAGTTCCTGAATCTCATCTGGCAAGTCGTCCACTCTTGTGCTAGTCAGGACAATTCTCGGTTTCCTGACCACAAAGAATTGTGGATCTTCCTTCTTCTCCATTTCATTGAGAAGCTCTTTCCCACTCATGAGAAGTATGGTGTTACTTACTTCTGGCTTCACTTCCTTATCCTTTTTCAGAAGCAATTTGTGTGTCATCCCATCCTTCTCTAAGGTGTATGTGTTCATCCTCCCATCATGAGCAACATTTCTGTCATATTGCCATGGTCTACCCAGCAACACATGACATACATCCATGGGAATAACATCACATAGGATCTTATCCTTATATTCACCCATTTTAAATTCAACCAAACATTGTTTCGTAACACATACCTGGTGTCCTTTCTGTAGCCATGATACTTTGTATGGACTCGGGTGATTGGTCATCTCCAGCTCTAATTTTTCCACCATCTCGGTCGAAACGAGATTATCGGTGCTTCCACTGTCCACTATGACCTTGCATTTCCAGCCCTTGGTCTTGCAAGTTGTTCTGAACAGTATGGTTCTCTGAGCTGTGTCCTCCACCTCCTTCTCGGGTGTTAAGAGAACTTTGTGTACCGTCAGTGACTTCCCACTTCCGGTGTCTTTGTCCTCAACATCACGCCTCTGCGCCTCAGTGATGTGAGCTTCTCCTCCGGCTTGTTTTTTCTCTGGACACTCAAATGATTTGTGCCCGTTCTTCCCACATGTGAAACATGTGATCACTCCTCCTCTTCCTCTGCCTTGACCTCTAGTACGTGAAAGAGTGTTTGCATCAACATAATCTCCTCGCTGATCATTTTTTTGTCTTCTCTGTTCAGGTTGTGGCTGCCTCTGCTGTGAGGTTCCACCTCTTTCAACCTTACCCTGAGGTTTCTGCCATTCCTCCTTGGGCTTCTGGTATTTGTCTTGGGCAACCGCTTTGCCTCTGGGCTAACTTCTGCCTCACCCTCGCTGTCCTTGCTTGCGGATCAGCTTCTCCTTGGCTTTCAGAGCCATCTGGTAAGCATCTTCAATAGTTCGGATGGTTACCATGCTTAAGTCATCCTGAATGTCATATCTCAGACCATTCAGGTACCTCGCCACCTTCTCATCATCGCTCTCCCGATGTCCTACTCTGATGTTCAGTCGATAGAACTCTTCGGTATATTCCTTGACTGTCATCAGCTTCTGTCTCAGGTTCTGCATTCGCCTAAACAGAGTGATCTGATACTCTCTGGGGATGAATTTCGCTTTCATCTTCGCGATCATCCTGTCCCAGCTCTTGATCTTCTATTTGCCTTTGGAACGTCTATCTGCCTGTAGCTCATCCCACCATAATGCTGCATGTCCCTTCAAATGGGTGACAGCATCTCTGACTTTATTGTCCTCTTCGATCTCCTCATAGTCGAAGTAGGTGTCGAGAGCTCGGATCCAATCTAGCAACTCTTCTGCATCCAGGATTCCCTCATAGACTGGAATATCCAATTTCGCCTTCTCACCCATTCTGGTAATGGATTTGATCAATCGCTCGGTTGATGCATCTTCTTCTATGACCTCTTCTACATGTCCAGCTTCTTCTTCAACTTCGGAATCACTAAGATCCTCATCACCAACTCCATGTCTTTGTGTTGTTTCCATCTCCTCGAGTCTTGCTCGGAGATCTCTCATATGGCGCTCCATTTTTGGATTTCCTGCCGGCCTTCCTCTTCTTCGAGCATCCCTGTCTTCTCGATCAGGTGACTGTCTTTCTTTTCTAGGCGGCATGATGTATTCTCTTCTGTCTCTGCTATATAAAGCAAAGATAAAACCTGCTCTGATACCACTTGGTGCAATGCGCACTCCTCGGAGCACGATCGCTCTCACCAGGACCTTCTTTCCACACAGCCCAAAGAACTCAACGGTTCTTTTATCTCCCAATTGGAAGATCTGCACCCACAGTTCAATCAACTATCCTCCTTCCTTGACTTATCAGGGGATCGGAACTTCTCTCCTTGCAAGTTCAACTGTTATACGTTATCTCCTCGAATCCCCGAGACCCGAGACGTCGGCCAATGCTGACTTTTCCTTACCCTCTATCGGGACTTCGCTCTATCGCCCTTTGCTGATTTTTCCACAAAGCTCTTAGAGTTCAAACTCCTAAGATCCGAGGTGCCGATATGCCGATCTCACAACCTCACTCCCTCACGACTTCGTCTCTCGTGAGTTCAAATGATTTCCGCCTCGACTCCCGAGGCCCGAGTCGTCGATACTCGGAGTATCGCTACCTCAACTTCTCGCAAACTCGCGACTTCCAAGACCAATTGATTGGCCCTTCAACTCCTGATACTTGATGTCCCGAGATCACCTACCACGTCACTCGACTATGACTCAACTATGCGCGAAATCGCTGGGACTTCGCTTCTCGCGATCTCGCGATTTCCTTTACGCAAATTAGGAGCATTACCTTACGAGTTCCCAAAACGCTTGATCCACGAGTCGAGTTACGCTCCTTGTGATCCTGCTCGACGCTTCTGCTCTCCCAAACTTCGAACTTTCTTCTCTTGCACTGTATACTTCATGTCCACCTTTCCCTCGCCGCACCTTCGAACAAGAAGTGTCACTCCATGAGATGACCCGCCAACCTGCGACCTTTCCTCTCGACCTGCCCGTGTGACTTCTCTCCATTGCCCTTCGAAAATCTTGAAGGCCTATCCCTCCTGAGATTTGACGACTTCAATTCCTCCAGGAAGAACTCCTTGCGCGCACCCTTTTTGTGACAACTACCTCAATCACGACTAAGTGATGAAGTCTTTGAACCTGCGCACCCCTGCAACAGAATTCTTTCAATTCTTCGCTCAGAATCACAACTCTGAGTCTTCGTCTAGCCTGTGCATGCCTTGCACGGCTTCGGTGCCAAACCTACACTTCTGATATGAATGGAAAACAAAATCTATCTCTAAGTAAACCCTACAGTCACGCACTCCTTGCGGACAAATTCAACTGCACTCCTTGCAGGAATTATCTGATTTACATAGAGAAACAATTGAAACTTATTCTCTCTTCTTCTTAGACTTCAATCCGACCATAAAATCACATACACAGCATATAGAAGCAAGTGCATAACAGAAAGAAAATATTCCTGAGCATAAATTCAACAATACACAGAGAATAACACAGCCATGGAATTGAATCAAGCTTTTCTATTAATTCAATATCTGTACATGGTGGTTCTGCCTACAATTTCTATGCTCTGCTCTTCTCTTGCTCCTATTTCTCAATAATCTCCATATGATAAAATGTACAAAGGAGGGTGTCTATATCCCGTTTCCCTCTCGAATTCCTAAGCTATCAAATATACAATTAAAGTCCTATCTAACAACATTAAAACTATTAAATGCCTCAGCTACCTAAGGACGAGAGCTTAAAGGCTCAAGGCCCCCTTTAAAATACAAGTGTGCTTCTTTATGAATGCCTTCATTAAAGAGCGGTGCAACAACTTTCTAACGCATTTCAAAATTTGTAGGCGCTGTCCAGCTGTCCTTTCTGCTTCATGCACTGGCTCGCTTGATACACTAGTGATGCTCTTGCATCATCTATCATCTACATCAGGCAGTATGACAAACATATAAAGAATAATTCTTTGAAATAAGATCTTCGTATAGTCAAAGAGATGAATTCTGACATATCTATAAAAAATATTACAACAGATACTCTATTGCAACAAGCTATAAATAAGTGAAATGAATCCTTCACTGGACTATAATCAGAATTAGAAAGACAACAAAGTTGTAGTAAAAGAGATGATCTTTATAATCCAGAGAATCTTAAGTCGAATACATAAAATAGAAGGTCTTTTTGTAAAAATACACATTCTAAAAAATATGAGTCTCTCTCCATCCATCCCCACTACCCTCTTGTACAATAAATATATAACCATATAGTTCCTTTCCAGCTCACTCATTCGAACTCCAACCCATTCCCCAAAATAGAAACAACTACAAACAGAAAATGACATGTTTTAACTGATTTCCTGCTTTTCAGGAGGCAAAATTCTAAAAAATAGGCTTCAAAACGCCACTTGTAATTCTCAAACTATAATAGTTGTGTAAAATATGAGAACGGTTTTTGTATATAATCTTTTTATAAATAAAAAAATCTCTCGGTTTCATTAAATTCATCTCCATATGGCCAGAATAGATGTTACAAAAACATGTCTCAAACAGGAAATCACCAAAGCGGAAAACATAGGGATCAAAGATTCTTTCGAATCTCCCAATCCGTGACACATGTGTGAAAAATGAAAGAGGTTAACTTTCATGGGTCTGTTCTTGACAATAAACTCCTTCATATTTTGAAAATCCATCTTGTTTCACTTGGAAATGATCCTGGAAGTCAGCTAGTCAAAAATATCAGTTTAATAGTCTAGAACGGGGTTTCTGCAACACATTATGTAGCTCCACTTCTATGTCTAATATCTCTCTAACCATAACACATTTTGAAAAACTGAGAGAGGTTTTTGTTATTTGGTATGCATGAACAAAAATATCCTTCAGTTTTCAAAAATACCTTCCCATTTGTTCATAGTCCAAGTTTTAAGTTAGTCACTAAAAACTTGCAGAAGCGTCCTTGCAAAATAACTCTGCACATTTCGTAGAATAGCTTCAAAACAGTCCTGCAGAATGGGTACCGCCCATCATCACAACAAATTTGGTAGCGCCACTGAAAACCTTTAAAAACATCTGAACACCCCATTTTGTAAATGCAAGTCTTGGTGCTAACAAAAAGTACGACTATAAAGTTGTAGTTGAACATTGAAAAATCTTTGGGAAGTTACCAAGAACCACTTTGCAGGATAAGGTAAATAAAATTCAATCCACATTAACTTTTATTATTAATATAATACAATCATGTTGGATATCATCGATAAATTTAATCTTTTACAACTTTGTTTTAATCAGGGGAGCAACATTGTCAACGAACACACTTGATTCAGATTTTATGACCAGAATGAAATGACTACAGATTATTAACAGATGCTTAACACAGAATAATAGAGATACAGTAAAACCGGTTTTCTATTCAATAAGGAAATAAGTTGAAACTGTAAAATGCAATGGAAAAAAATCTTGCTGGAATGGTGGCGGCTTATCTCTGAGAAGAGATGTGACGGCTGTGCTCATTTGAAAGAAGATGATTACAATGAGGCTCCCCAGGACTTTTTACAATAAACAAGAGTTTCAAAAACCCTAAACATCCAAAAACCTAACCCTAGGAGATGAAGTGCCAAAAGTCATGTGGGCCTCATTTGGGTAATTCAGTACATCAACTTCCCAGGGTTGTAACTTTTGCATACGATCTTTGTTTTAGGCGTACAATAGCCCATTGGAAAGATCTATCTGAGGACTACAACAGTTGCACACAATTTCATTTCATGGTGAAATTTTGTGCTCGCAACATACCCAAAAAAATGTCGTTTAAGGCCTCAAAATGGCTACGGAAGTTCAGTACCCGAAAAGATGCTAAAAATAGTAAATTACCAAAATTGTCAGAAAGTTGTTTTGAGCCAACTGGAAAAGTTGGGTGGCCACAAATATCCACCTGGATCAACACTAGTATTGGAGAGTAGTGTTTTGATAACAGTTTGCAACCAGAAGATGGTTCTCCCATGCAGTCCCAATATTCCATGGGGGTGCAACCCCATGATGGTGCTACGACTGAGATGGCACATGATGGCAATATGGGTGTATTTTAATCATATACTTAATAATTTCATAGTTATACATTTTGTACTTCTATTTTTTTTTACTTATACATTTATGATTGTCCTTATAAAGTTTGTGGTCTCGATGACATAGAATGGTGTACCTGAGGGACATATAGTTGAAGAGGATCACACAGGGTAAACCGTTCCAACGGTGTCAACTAGTGAACTAGGTAAATAATGGCATTGCAAGTGTTTTTTTTAATAATACTAAACTAGTTCAATGATATTTAAAAATTGGCCATCTAAATTTTGTATTTTTTTCTTTTGTAGGTGATGCCCCATCACATCGGCCTCCATTACCTTGTAAGTACCCCACAACTAGGCGTGCTCTGCCTATGAGGATTCAATCACAATCATATTTTGAAGAGCACCCAGAAAACAAATACGTAGATATTGATGAAATGCTTAGGAACTATAGAGCTAAGAAGCAGAGGGCGACTAAAAGTAATAAATGATGATGTACACGAATATTTTAATAAATATTTAATATTAAATCTATTTTCTATGAAATACTTTTTTTTACTTGTTGGGTTGCCAAAATGACATTGTTTTACCAACCTTTTACTTCACTTTTCACCATATTCCGCTTTAACGCAGCCTTACATTAAGACCGTTTTCATGATTACATATGAGTTTATACATATTATTTTCCAAAGAATTAATTTTAGTATTTTGAGTGAGTTTATAATTAAATATTGGAAAAATAACATGTTTTCACTTATATATCAAAGTGGGATGAGTTCTATGATGTTTACAGGTACATTTTAATACTCCAACTAAGTCATATGATGGAATAGAATAAAGCCTCTTTTCACATCAATTTCCATTCTCTAGTTTTTATATGTAAAGTTCTTTAGTGTAGTGTATGATGTTATGGAATAGTTGTTAATTTTCTCTTAGGAGAATTGAGCTCACTCCAAATGGATCAAGGAAACATTTTATTTCATTGTAAACAATTGTGAATATTGGTATGTATATATGTTTGTTTTTTTTTGTAAACACTTCAATAGATTTATTTGTTGGGTATTGGGGAATTGAGAGTGATGTGAGGGGTGGGGAGGGGCCATAAGAGCTTCCTCCTTCACGTGGTTGGCCCTGTTCAGTAGAAAATAATTTATTGGAGTCGTTTAATCTTGGGGAAAACCTCCCTCGATCCAACGAAGCAACAACAAAGTCATTGTCGACTTCGTTGCTACTACTTCAAATCAAGGGAGGCAGTTTGATCAAATATTAGACAAGTGGCTCCAATAAATTATTCTTGAAACCAAGATGAGCTCATTCAGGTATGTTCTGACACTCTCGTAAAAATGCATCTTAGATTAAATAATGCGCTACATATATGACTTGTATTGATTTTTTAGATATTTATGGAGGTTGAATGATTTTGGCAGGTACTTTAAGATCTTTCTTCGTCGATTGAGGGAAGCTCAAGACTAACAGAGGGTCATATAGCTAAATAGAAACACGTGGGGCCAACCATTCCAACTGTATTGTCGACCAGTTCATCAGATCAGGTTTGATTTCTCCTTTCAACATAGTTTATATAGCCACCAATTCTAGTTATGTTTAATGTTTTATGAATTGTTATGTGATTATTTATTAATGTAGGGTTTTCTATGTGATAATTTATTGAGATATATCATCTGTTTAGTACTTGTCATGTTCTCTCCTTGCATCCAGTAATGGTAGATATGAGTCCATTTATATTAAGTGAAATAAACCTTGGCTTCCTATAGGTATGCATGAAGTGTTAGTTCATGCATCTACTGCTAGGGGCCTCCTAGAATAAGGCCAAATGAACTGAGAAAAAATTCGATAAATAGTGTTGTTGTACTATGCCTTCTCTTTTCTAGGAATTTTTCCAGATCATGGATCATGTACTGTCCATCCATCCTAAATCTCCTTGCATGTTGATCATGAAAACCCAAAAAGTGCTTCAATGATACAATTTTCCTCCTTTACGCAACGATACAATTTTCCTCCTTTGGTACAAGATGGACGCTAAGTAGTATGGCTATTTATCTCAATTAGAATAACCTGGTTAGAGAATCTTCTCTCTTTAGTGCAAGACTGAAGATACTCATCATAAACTAGAGGATAAATTAGGTCAAAGGGAGTGAGTTTTTGGGTTATGATGGGGTTGCAAAAATTAGAGCTTCCACCGAAAAAATCTTAAGCTAAAAAACACTTTCCTTAACATCCTTCTTGTATAAAAAGGTATCAAGATGTATTGAATTAGCTAATGATAAGTGTGAACCAGTATTTAGCAAACTATCTTTGGGGGAAATCCAAAGTTGATTAGATCCATCATTGGGAACTTTAGAAATATCCACACTTTCTTGTCAGAAGAAAATGTCATCGAAATGGTAGGTTCCTAAGGGGTCATCATAAATAAAATCACGATGACCAATGGCATAAGAGTCCAAAAGTTTTTTGGACTACCAATATTAATTACCTAAGAGTATTTATCATATTTAGGACAAGGTTGATTACATAACTATGATACCTTATGGTTATATTTGTTAGCAAGGATATCATGATTAGGTTTTCGATTTTCAGGCTCATATTCATTAGACAAAATTAGGCTTCCAAATTGATCATGCTCAAAAAAATTATCAGTCATATCATCAAACTAAAAGTTTCCAGTGTTTACACCAAGATCTAGATTTATTTTTATATGGTGGAAGATTTTTGTATTTGAAATATTATCGGGAAGAGAATTTTGTGAGTTGTTTCCATCGTTGAATGTTTGGATTTTTTTCTGGCCAAAGAGAGAGGTTTTAAAGGAATGTGTCTAAATTTAGACTATTACAAGGCTTATGAAAAGTTGGAGTGGAAATTCATTCTCCACATGCTTGAGTGGATAGGCTTTGGGTCAAAGTTCATATATTATGTCAATATTCTCTTTTTTAATGCTTTGGTTATTGTGTGTGTTAATAGATCCCTTACTTATATTATTCTCTTAGTAGATAAATGATGCAAGGATACCCTATAGCCCCTGATTTATATGTTCTCACATCTGATTTCTTGGGTTATCTGTTATAAAAGGTAGTTTACCAAGGTAAACTTACTAGCCTTCCCCAGTAATATTTAATCAACTCCCACTATGCTTATGAACACCTTTTGCAAAGCTTCTAAATATATACTACAAGAGGAGAAAACCTATATGATACTTATTGGATTAGATGATCACCTAGGGTGGCTTACTTGCCAATGGAAATGGGTTCAAAGGGGGGAAATCACCAAGCATCTTGGTATTCTATTTAGCATTGGCATGACTCAAAATCAGATGTGAAAATGGGTTATTAATAAGCTTATAGTCAAACTTGAATACTAGAATAGTTAAGACCTTTCCTTAGCAGCCAAAATCCAAGTGGGGGATAAGATTTTCATTTTAATGCATATATATTATTTGTGTCTTTGGCTTCCAAACCAGCAGGTCTACAATAAAACTCTATCTTAAAATATCTCTTTTGGGTGAAGAATAAAGAGGAAAAAGATCTACCTATGGTCATTGAGTTGTTGGTGTGCACTAGGAAACCACAAGATGGAGGACTTAGCATTCCTCATTTCACCACTTATGGCCTTACCTTGGTAGCAAAGTGGTTTCTTAAGGCCACATAGGAAAATGAATTATGGAAATATATCATAAGGGACAAACTTGGCCAACTATATGTGAAAAATGTTTTTCATAGTCAATTCCTTCTTTTTGCACATATCCTTTTTCTACTAATTGTTATTTGTATTTTTCATTGGTACCATCATACTTATACTTAGCTCCAAAAATCCAGCTACAACTAATTGTCTTTTTATCTGCTAGAAACTCAATCAAACTTTAAGTTCTAGTTTTTCTAAAAACTTCAAGCTTTGACTACATGGCATCACATTACTCAAATTTCTTTGTTATCTTCATACGTATGTGGTTCTTTTTCACTAAAACTTTCACTCATCAATGCATAATTAACTAAATGTGACTCCAATCACTCATCAATGCATAATTAACTAAAGGTGACTCCAATCACTTGCTTCTTCTAAACTCAACTTTACTTTCTATGCACTCTCTATCTACTTTTGTCTTCTAGTTCTCAATCTATCATACATTTCAGGTTCTACAACAAAATATTAACCATATTCACCAACCACTTGGGTGTCCTTGGCATTAGAGTAGATTATTTAATTTCTTATCCAAAGTAAGGTAGAATTTCAAGAGTGTTAGTAACAATGATTTATTGTGAATCAACATTCTTCTCAAATTTTGTTGTGCGTGTTTCATCAAAAAAATAAAATGCTTTATTACAAATTTCTGATTTTCCAAGTCCCGTAAGAAATATGCCTTCGACTGCTCCTCATATCCAAGAAAATTAATACACTTGTGCACTCTATCAGATAAATTTGAATTGTGTTTCTCTTTTGGAATATGAATATAATATATGCTCCCAAATATATGCAATTGTTTAACAATAGATTTGTGATCACTCCATGCTTCCTCTGGAATAACATTCCAAATAATTTTAGTCAAACTTCTATTGATCAAATAAACCATACAATTACAGTGTTCAACCCTTTTAGTGAATATTTATGTACTTCAATATGCAATGTGCCATGTCGTAAATAACATGATTCTCACACTCTACAACTCCATTCTATTTTGGTGTATAAGAGGTTGTGAATTGCCTCTTAATATCATGTTTTTTCTGGCTTAAGGATCTTGAATCTTGAAGGTGATATTTAGAGGTTGGTTAGGTCTCTCTCCTCAAGTCTTGGTCATACTCTTGTTGGATCCTCTCAAGAAGTGTAAGGTTCTCCACACAATTCAATTGATGTGGATTGTGAAGACTATGGTCCAATGGAAGTTCCTAAGAAGATTGGCCCTCAGTTCTAGCTTACACAAGCTCTAAGCTGAAGGGCAATAACTCATTGTTTTTTTTTAAACACCTATAGGTCGTCAGTCTTCCGATGTCCCTAACGTCGGTCACATGACATCATTTTCGTTGGTATATAGACGACCGTCGCTCCACTGACGTTTCCAAACATCGGGCTTCCAACATCCCTAACGTCCGTTACATGACCTCCTTGTCATTGGTATATAGTTGAACGTCTCTGCACTGACGTTGTCATTCATCAGGCGTCTAATGCCCCTAACGTCGTTCACATGACGTCCTTGTCATTGGTATATAGTCTATAGTTATTCATCTCTCCACAGACGTTGCCAGTCGTTGGTCTTCTGACGTCCCTAACATCGGTCACATGGAGTCCTTGTCATTGGTATATAGATGATTGTCGCTCCACCGATGTTTCCAGCTGTCAGTCTTCTGACGTCCCTAACGTCTGTCACATTGTGTCCATGTTGTGGAGACCGACGAAATGGTACATTGGAATTCAGATATCTCTGGCATCATTGTAGTGACGACTATATGGGGTTTTTTTTATAACCCTAAAATGCACCATACAGGTTTACCTGGCATCAGGCCAACTCATGCCTCTCCCCAGCGGAGTCGCCAATTCTGTTGTGGGGTATTCCACCCTACGGACTAATAAGCTAGGGCTCTAAGCTTATACGTAGATCATGACCCTCAAGACTTAACTNCCTTCTACCCGAATCTGAAACCCCCTTTTTCCACATGCACGCAAGAGAAGAATAAACCAACCTTTTTCCGACGGCTGAAGTAGATCCTCCATTGAGCTTCTTGTCCTTTTACTGCTGCTTCTCCTTCCACAAAGCTTCCTGCAATAAAAACAATACTATGCATGCATGCTATTGATCTATTATAGGGTTAGAGATAAAACACAAATCAAACAACATAGATGAGATTCATGTATTCGGGACGGGAAAAGTATCTTTTTCATTAGCTTCAATATGAATCAACTTACAATGATTTCTGAGGCCGGTCACCGTTCCATGATCCTGATCCTGGGCTCTTCCTCTTCCTTTTGTCCTCCAACTGCTGCTTC
>SNQJ01S0062675.1:19616-41358 GCA_010110895.2 Picea sitchensis
CAGATAGTTGTCATCCTATCAGTGCATTCATAAGCTAAAGCTGCAAGTATTTACTCATTTGGTCTGGCCATATATTATATGCAATCTTATATATGTTTCTGTTGGTATGAAGAGTATTTTACCTATCATTACTGGCCATTCACATATGCTATTGTATAGATATTTCTGTTAGCATAATGAGTCTTCTCCATGTTTCCACACATTGATTAAATCCTTCTGAACAACATAATTGAAAGCCTTGGTATTTTGAGTGAAGTTATGGGTTTCTAAATGGATACGAGTTTATAATGTCATCCGATTTGATCATTTTTCCTCTACATTATTGATCTATTTAAGTTACCAAGCTTACACCCTTTACAGTCAAGGAGTGATTTCTTGGAGTGATAATAAATGGTGCCGTTGTTAGGGAACGAAAGTGAAAGAAGAGTTTCCCTGGGAGAACGACATAGATCTGATTCTTGATGGAAGACAAGAGACATAGATAAATTTCGACTGTAATCATTTGACTGGTGACTCCACATTCAAGACTCCACTGGGGAGGACCCAGTTGACAGAAGATGAAGAGGCTGAATTCTAAATCAAGGTATCAATTCATCAGTCTACTTATGAATTGTTATTGTTCTTTATTAACTCCTTCATTCTTTTTCCTTTGCATGTAAAGCGAATTATTTTCTGTTTTGTATATTCAGAAAATCATCATCCCTCTTGTATATACCCAAAATTAGAAGAGGAGATCATGCAACCCTATATTCTAGAGGTTGATTCAATATCCTCATCACCATCCATTCTTAAAAATGATTTCTGCAATTCAATATTTCCTAATTTTGATAAACCATGTGATCTTGAAGAAATTAAAATTGATTCAAAACACTGTTAGATTTCAACCCCTCTTGCCATTATTTTTGAACCTTGTCAACAACTTGATATCCCTCATTATCATCCTACAACCTTTCAGATTAAAATCAGGATGAAGATGTTTAAGCCTTTAAAGTTTCCTTCTCTTCTTCATCCTCATCCTGTTAACTGTTATGAATATCTCCCTTGGTTTTCTGGATAAAATAAAGCTTCAGCTGAGAGGCACTTGGAATTCTTTTTGGATTTTGTTGATCGTTTTCAGATTGTTCATGAAGATGTGATCATGAGATTTTTCTCTAAATCTTTGATCAGAGATGTTGCTTTATGGTTTAAAGGTCTGAGAGTTGATTCTATTAGTTCTTGGATTGAGTTCTCCAATGTTTTTATGAAGTATTGGGGTAAGAACAAATCAACAGATTCTTACCTTGTTGATTTCTATGATTTAAAAAGAGAACAGAATGAAACTTTTCCCATTTTCAATCGAAGATTTTGCAACATCTACCATCGTATGCCTTTGGAGAACAAGCCTACAGAGACAACTGCTATGATACAATATGTTATGAGATTTCATTCAAAACTTGCCCTTCTTCTTCTAGAAAGGAAATATTCATCATTAAGCAGTTTGTTTGAAGATGCTCTAGAGGTGGAGGAAAATATTTATGCTTCTAGGAGGATCCAAAAGCAGGCTGATTTTGAAAATCTAAAAAAACATTGAGCCAACAGAATGTCAGTATAGTTCAGAATCTGAGCAGGAAGGGGTAATGACTATGAGGCAGTTTTAGAACAACAACAAGCAACTAAAATTATCTTAGATTGTGAATCAGATTCTTCAACATTGGCAGAGCATTCCAGAGACAAGTATTCATGTAAAATTTATGATCATTTTACAAAGCATGGTGAACCTATGATAACTAATGATTGTATAGACAATTACATTTTTAGAGTTGATCATAATCTTTGTCATTCAAGCACTGCTCTATCATCGCACTCTAAATACTATTCTGAAGAGGAGGTCATAGTGTTTGATGATCACAAGGTAATCACAAAAGAACAAAAAGGTAATCAATATTCTAATAGAGAAGCAGTCATAGAGATTCAACTGTTTCCCAAATATCAGGAGGTTTCTGATTTTAGTTTCAAAGAGCCTTCATAGAATCATACATTTCGGAAAGCTTGAAAATTTCAAACTTCTTTAGCTTGCACATGTTTCTTGGTGAATTTGGTTTTGTGAATGACTTTTTATCAATGTTGTTACATTTCAAACATCGGCTATTGATCAGTGTGAATGATGAAAATATTTCAATATTAAAATTGCTCGGATGGCTGCTATGGAAATCAACTTTTACCTAACCAAATTGCTGAGCTGGTTAGGGTAGAGTAGAGTAGGAAATAAGCTCACCGCTCGAGCATTTCTTTTCTTTCACTTACAGGAGATGCAATAGTCACTTTGTGTGAATAAAGGTAGTCTAAAATATGTACAGAGATCATTTATACAGGTCATGAAAAACTTTCAGAAATGGCTGACTCCATACCCAATGGAATACTGACTCCATTCCCAATGGAACACTAGACATTAAGTTCGAATTTTATTTTTCTAGAAAGGCATTAGATCTGTGGTTCTTGGAAACCTTGTAGGGCAGTCTCCATCCCAGTTGGTTCCATATGTTAGAGATAAAAAATAACTTGCTAATGATTTCCAAATCACATGATAAGAGGATCAGTAGGTAGAAGAGTTATTTCTAAATCTTAAAGTTTTAGAGGTTTTGAGAATGGCTCAAATTCATATCAATTCAATAAAATGAGGATTTCACCTCTAAAAATAGGCCAAAAGTTAATGTTATCTTTCAGAGGCTAAGTGTGAAATTTACAGTGTAATGAGATGCCGAAAAGATCTGAATTTCAGCATCTGAAAGGAAAAATACACGACTAATGAGCCGCCAAATGTGCAGAAGAGTCCATAATCACCTTCTTTCTGCCCATATCGCAATTTTCTGATTCTAGAACATGTGAAAATGATATCAAATGAAGGATAATAATCGTGGGAATATAGATCATGCTCCCTTTCAAGTTTTGGAGGCATGTGATAAGGAAACAACACCAAATGGCTCTTTATTTTGGGCAGAAATCGCTGTAACCATCATTGACAGATTTTGAATTCTGTGATCTTCACCTGGAAGATGCCAAATAATGCTAAAGACTATCAAATTCGACTTATGATAATAAGATTAGATCATATATGCTAGAAGATCCATTTTGATTATGTTTATTTTAGGTATTTCAGATCCATTAAAATAGGATCTTGAAACTTTGATGTAAAGGCTATTAAAGCCTAAGAATTCTCAGAACTGAGAGAGGAAACAGTCTGAGGACTATGATTCTATTCCCGAAGACTTGTACATTTCATCCTTTGGAAATGTCCATGAATGTATCTTGACATCGAGCTTCTTTCACTTTGTTTGTTCAATTTTCATCTCCTTTCTTTCCAAGTTTATGTATACTGAATGACAAAAGGTTGTCATCCCATCTCTTCATTGGTATATTAGACTTATATACTTTGCTTCTTATGTTTGTCTTAATTCCAGATAGCTATCATCCTATCAGTGCATTCATAAGCTAAAGCTGCAAGTATTTACTCATTTGGTCTGGCCATACATTATATGCAATGTTATATATGTTTCTGCTGGTATGAAGAGTATTTTACCTATCATTACTAGCCATTCACACATGCTATTGTATAGATATTTCTGTTAGCATAATGAGTCTTCTCCATGCTTCCACACATTGATTACAACCATTTGAACAACATAGTTTAAAGCCTTGGTATTTTGAGTGAAGTTATGGGTTTCTAAATGGATATGAGTTTATAATGTCATCCGATTTGATCCTTTTCCTCTACATTATTGATCTATTTAAGTTACCAAGCTTACACCCTTCTAGAGTCAGGGAGTGATTTCTTGGAGTGATAACAAAGGTGGTATACATTGAACACTGGACCAAAGTTACTACTTCTTGTAGATTTTAACCTTCTGTATTTCGCAAATAGATTAACCGATTAAAAGAACAAAAGAGAAAAATGATACAATGGAAAATGAAAACATTACGCAGAGATTTTTCCTTGAAGCCTAACTAGGAAAAACAGCATATTCTATATTCATTCATAGTAATACATTGTTTACAATACAATAATATACATATAGGATCCATCGACATCAAAACTCTAATGATGCGTGAATTATTCAACAACCTAATTCATAGCGGAAAAATACCCAACAATGAACATGAAAATTGAGGCAAAAAAATGCGACCTGAAAAATGAGGTAAAAATGCAACACTACTACTCATCCAAACAATCTAACACATACCCAACACTTATGACCTACTTTCCTATCTCTTTCTGTTCATCTATTTAGAGTTTTTGGTGTAGTTTAAGAATTAGATTATCTTTTAAGGGATTCAATAGCTACTGTCTATACTTAGAACCCTGATATAATTATTGGGGGATTTCCCCACTAGAAGAATTGGCGACTCCACTCCTGCGAGTCTCTCTGGGTTTTGAGGAGTTTATGGGTTTAATTGGCTTCTTTATTGACTTTTGAGTTTTTATCAAGACTACTGAGTCTTTTAAGGGTCTCTAGTCACCTACAAAGTGCCTACCAGTTTTTCTTGAGGGCAGTCACGCTTTATTTTTATTTTTTGAAAAATCCTAGGGTGTCGATTAGCTCTACTTTTGTTTTTCGATCCGTGTACATCACCTTGATCTTCCACGATGCTTGATTTGTGTTCATACGTAGGATGTTGATGCAACAACTCATGTCTCTATGTATTGAAAACATTTTAAAAAATAGGTCATTCTCTTTCCTGAAATAAGTTTAGGCTTCCTAGGGCCTTCTTGGACCTTACAGAGTCTCATTTTTGTCCTTAACTTGGGTTAAAGATTTGTTTTCAATTTGTTTCTTGGTTTTCTTTTGTTTTCCCTAAAGGTTTAGAGTGAACTTTAAAGTTTTAGATCCTCCTTTGGTTTCTTTTTCAATCCCTGTGTTTACGTAGTTGGCTTAGGGTCTATGTCAATCTTAGTTTGTTTTCTCTTTTTCATGTTTCTTGATTTGAAAAAAAACAAAAAAATTACTTTGGTTTTCTTGTTAAAGTAGTTCAAAAAAAAATTTTTTTGCATTTGGATTTATTAATGTAGCCTAGGTTGTTTGTTGGTAAACGAAAAGAGTTTTAGTTCCAAAGTTCTTTCTTGCTTTCTTGAAATATACAAAGTTCTTTCTTGCTTTCTTGAAATATAAGTAGTTTTTCCTAGTCAAACGAAAGCACTTTTTAGGAAATTTTCAATTATAAGATCTTGAAACATTAATTTGAAAAGATGGTATTTACAAAGGGTTTTGCAAGTTTTTGGCTTTAAATTTGAAGTATCTTATTTTCTTTTGAATTCTCTAAAGTTTTCTCTGCTTTTCATCTCTTGAAAACACCACTAGTTGAATGACCGCATCCTTTACGTAAATAATGCCTATAAAATTAACGATTAACCTAAAATATATTAGAATTTATGTTTGTAGGTTTCACCGACTAGTTTAGGCTTTTAGGGCCTTGATATAGGTGTGAAGAGGAAACTCTTCAAGGCCATTTAAAACAAACATTGGAGTCTGAGATAGGGACTGTCTAAATACCAACATCATAAGAGTTAACCAGGACCCCCCTCTAACAAAGGGGCTAAATATGAGGTCACATGAGGAAAGGTAGAGGAGATAACCCCTCTAAATTCGGACCGAGCATAGTGTGGATTGTATATTGAGAGTCTTTCTTGGGAACAATACTAATCAATTTTGCCTATGGAGCCTCGTGGACCTCGAATCCATTCGAATCCTTAGTTGTCTTCTGGACCAATTGATTTTGACACCCTTGAAGGGATTATAAATTTTTATCCTTCTCATTACGATCAACCCGAATCTCAACTTTACCCACTTGGTGAGTGACTACAAGCTGGTGACTGATTGCAAGCTATACTTACACAAGTGACTGCAGGGGTATACCATGGTACCTAGTGTCGATTGGCATAACTATCCTTCCCACTAGTTAGTTGTTTGTTTAATTTGTCCTTAGGAGATTTTAGTGCCTGCTTTGTGTTCCAGCTAATCGAACCTTACTGTGTTAGTTGATCATTTCACAAAGTGGAATATCAACAACTCCACCGATCGTGAAGGCTTCAAGGCCTATCGTCGGTTACCTTGGAGCCACCTCCTCCACCGTTGAGGTGAATAATTGATCAAGAGGGATCGTTTGAAGAGATCGGGCCACAAGAAACTGTACCTGAGCCAACTCCAAGAGAATACTTTCTAGGCCTAGAGGAATTCATTGTTTTTGACCTAGGGATCAAAGGTTTTGAGGCTAGAAAATCCTTCGATCACCGACTTATCGACATCACTTTTAATTTAGATAGTCCCCTTTGAGGTGACTTCTCTTGAACATCAGTTCATTCGGTGAGAGGTGATTGAAGAAAACACTGCTACTTTGTCAGGGATTCCTCGCAATCCCATTATGGCTATCACTGGAGGGGGAATTGTACCTCCTCCCCCACCTCTGCCTATCAGGATCATAGATGTCCTGACACCCACGACTTTGGGTAGTGTATCAGTTCCTTTGACGACTTTGACCACTGTTGCGTTCACTCAGAATGTGACATGTGCTCCCTTCTCATATGGGATGCATGACTTTGAATCAAATTCAATGCTGACTTACTCTACTTTACAGACCATGGGTGTAGGGGCAAGGAGATATAATGCTCCCTTGCAAGGATCAACCATGGGAACTACTGACCCTTTCAATGATATTACTTACGATGGGGGTCATATACCTCCTCTGTCCCCTTCAGTTGGTGGAACGGTTTAGCAGCCAATTGGGCCTAACATTAATTATAGTTTGTTCAATGGAGGTAGTTTGGGACCTTCATCCTACACAATGCCGATGGGATCAATTTTGTTCTCTTTAATTGGTGTGTTTGGAAACAACGTTTTTTCTTCGTTTGCCTTCTTGACTGGGGGAAACCCCAACTTTGGCCAACAAAACCCTGTGAAAAGTATTATTCCTCCACAGGGAGTGGCGATAGGAGTATACTCTACACAAGGTCTTTGGAATCCTTGGCAAGGCCATTCCCTTGTAGGGGATGATTATTGGGGGAAACCCCTTCCATACTCAATGGAATCTTGGGCAAGGTTGAGTGCCTATGCTAGGAGGATCGACTGGGGTGATCCCTAACCAAGGTCCTTGGAACGCTGGACATGGATAAATCCATATGCAACCTATGTCGTCTAACTTTGGGAGTCAACCAATGATGCAAAAAAATATACAATTTCCTTTTGTTGGGCAAGGCCACAGTTTCTACCAAAACCCTAGTCAATAGTCCAAATTTTCTTGGAATCTTGGTTCCAGTCAAAATCCAGGTCCCTCGTTTCATGTAAATACTCCACAACCAAAACTACCCTTTCTAGAAACCCTGCATTTTCCAGACTTGTCGATATTATTAAATGAACCTATATGTCATGATCCACATTGGTCCCCCATGCTGACTAAGTTTCCTTATTACATTCCGAAATTCAAGGGAAATCCTGACAAAGATTTGGGTGATCACGTGACTACCTTTCACTTGTGGTGTTCATCGAACACATTGAAATATGACTCCGTCCAGTTGTGCCTTTTTAAACACACTCTTATAAAGGGTGCAATGAAGTGGTATATTGAGCTCGATAGCTTGAAGTACTCTTACTTTAATGACTTGGCTATGGTTTTTATGAACCATTCCCAGTTTCCAGTGAGATCGATGTCGGCACTGAGTTGCTGGCCAACTTTGAGCAGACTAAGGATGACCATATATTGGATCATATCCAAGAGTGGTAGTGAAGAAAGATCTTGATTAAGGTAAATGTCCCTCCTGCATTCTTTCTTGAGTGGTTCTTGAAGTATTTGGTTCCTTGTGTGTCCAAAGACGTAGCAATGTCCAAGGTGTTTTATGAGGAAGAGACTATTATGAGAGCCCAACAACTAGAATTGATTTACTCCCAGTGTGGCATGATTTACAAAATCTTACCCGATGCACCACGATCAACTCTAGATAAGGCCAACCAAAATTAATTTCCCCACGCTAATGGCATAGTGGGCTCAGCACAAAGAAATTCCACAAATCTGTTGTCAAATCAGTTACAACAATTATCGATTCAAGAAACTGTGGCCAACTAGACTCCTAGTTCGGTTGTCCCCACAAGCCAGATGTCGTATGTACATAGTGTTCAATCAAAAACTCCAAAGGCCAACCAATAGACCGAGGGAAAGAAGAAATATAAAAACAAGAAGGGTAAAGGGGATAAAAAGGTTGCTAACAATGCTGGCGACGGAAAAATTGAGAAGAGGAAGGTGAACTATCTGTGTAAGCTTTACGGAGACGACCACTTAACTCACATTTTCCCTCGTCTTGTAGAAGCCTAGAAGATACTAGCATAACAACATATTGTTGTGTTGACAAACCCTTTTCCACAAGGGAAAAATATGTCTTAGGCTTCTACATCCACAAGTGCGGCTGGGGGTAGTCAGGGATCCCCTACGCCTACTCCTAACAAACCAACCACAAATATTTACATGATGAGCGTCGATGCTCATTTATCAATCAAGACTCATGACTACGGAATTCTGGAATCTTTCGAGAAGGGCATGAAGGCCACCAACCCATTGACTCCTCTTCAAATTGAGAAGATAGTAGGCAAGACAATGAATCACATCCCTAAAGTTACGTTTAAGAAGTCTTCCCGTAACCCAAATGCGACGGCCTCTAAGAGCTACTCTGTCGTGGAGGATCTAGCATAGACCCCTTGTACAATGTCTTCTCTGGAAGTTCTCTATATTTTCCCCTCACAGAGAAAATATTTGTTGTCCGCCTTGGGAGTGACAAAAACTAGTACCTCAGGAATGATCGTTTTTTATCCAACTGACCTTAAACCTTGTCTTCCTCACCATGTCACCTTTCAGATAGTAATGGCATACACTAGGAAATCGTTGAAATGGAACATTTTCTGTACAGTGGATGATGAGGGTGCCTCGACTTGTGTGATGTCGTTGGCATGTTTGAAGGCCATTGGCCAACCTGATTTGTCTTTGTTTCCTACGTTTCTTATGACTTTTGACGGTCGATCGTTAAGACCACAATGTATAATTCCTTCTTTCCCCATGCAGTTAGAGGGTAAGATTGTGTGTGTCGAGTTTGAAGTAGTCGATGTTCCTCTTGAATACAATCTTCTATTAGGATGAAGTTGGACTTATGCAATGCATGCATTTGTAGGCACTATTTTTTGGGTCTTGTGATTTCTGCACGAAGTCTGAATTATAACCTTCGACCAGTTATCCTTCTCTCGTCCTGACCCTTCATTTGGGTCTTCCATGGTTCTGATGATTGATAACTCACATCCTAGCACAGTCAACTTAGGTTCCATATTGTTTCCATCATTGATGGGAACTTTTGATTATCCGTCGCCTTCAATGATGTAAGGTTTATTTTGACTGTTCCTGACCAAGCGAGGGCTACAATTTTTCAAGTGTCGTCTTTTAAAATGAGTTACTTTCAAGACCCATGGAATTTACCTTCTCCATCGGCTTCGATGGAAGGGATAGGGTATCTTGGCATGGCCATGCCCTTATCCACAACTAAGGTTGTGTACATTGTTTTCCAACAAGCCTTGACCAACCCCGATCCCAATCCCACACAGGATCTAGATCCAGTTCTCGAGCCTATTTGGGATTAGGACTCTCTCTCCACTCAGGACCCTTTAATATTAGTATTTCTCTCTGACAAGGCAATTTTGGAGGCAATGACTGGTCTCGACAGACCTTGGGATGATCTGCATCATAGATCTTATTTTCTTCCCGAGATTAGGAGAATAGAGGCATGAGAATTTGTTTTAACCATGAATGGGGATAACCTTTGTCCTATTATCCCTCTGGCTATGCACATAGTATACACCGAGGGAAACATGGAAAGTATTCCTGTAATGATTCCTATCGATATCTCCAGAACCCCTGACGTCATGGAGAATGTCTATGTTGGAGCGGATTTCTCCCCCGAAGAGATTCAATTTTACACCGAGTTATTTAAGGATTTCCACGATGTGTTTTCCGGGTCTTATGAGGAGATGCCAGGAATTGACCCATAAATTGTTCAACACAAAATCATGAATTATCCTGATGTTAGATTGGTATGACAGAAGCTTCACCCAATCAATCCTTGAAAAGAAACAACGATTAAGGATGACGTAGAGAAACTGCTCAAAGTTGGTTTCATCTACCCCATACAATTGATGAAATGGGTATCAAACTTGGTTCCTATCAACAAGAAACATGGAACGATTGGATTTTGTATGGATTTCTGTGATTTAAAAAAAAGCTTTCTAGAAAGACAATTTTCCAACCCTGTTCATTGATCAGATCATTTATGAGTGTGAAGGTGTGAAGTATTTTCTTTCATGGACGGTTTTTCTGTATATAATCAAATTCAAATCAAACCAACTTTTATTTTTCCTTGGGGTACCTTTGCATATCGAAAGATGCCTTTTGTCCCAAAGAATTCTAGAGCTACCTTTCAGTGGGCCATGTCGTTCACTTTTCATGACCTCAAACACATAGTCGAGGCTTACTTGGATGATCTAGCATCATGTTCTCGCAAGATATCTGTTCATCCCTCCCATTTACGACTCATCTTTGAGCGATGTTGCTACTATAAGATTCATTTGAATCCAAACAAGTGTAGTTTTTGCGTGACATCGGGTTTTTTATTAGGTTTCACCATGTTGACAAAAGTGATCATGGTCGATCCTCTTAAGGTTGAGGTGATAGTTCAAATGTCTCCCTTGCCCACAATACCCCAGCTTCAGAGATTACAGGGGAAAGCAAATTTTCTTCGACGTTTTGTCGCTAATTATGCCGAGATCACTAAAAGGTTCATGCGTCTTTTGAAAAAAGGGGTCCCATTTTGTTGGGATGAAGCAACTCAATGCTCCTTTGAAGCATTGAAACGTTCCCTGACATCTGCTCCTCTGTTCCAACCTCCTAATTATAACAAATATTTATTGTTGTATTTGGATGCTACAAAATCCACCATCGACATGGTCTTGGTCTAGGAGGATGACATGCTCGAAGAGCATGCTATCTATTATCTTAGCGGGGGCCTAGTTGGACCGGAACTCAACTACTCTCATGTTGAGAAACGTGCTTTGGAATTTGTCCATGTTGTCCAATGGTTCAGTCACTATATATTACTTCATAGGACCACCATCATTGTTATCATCAACCCTTTCCAATATGTGTTCATGTGATGGGTCATTGGTGGAAATATTAGTAGATGGATAGTTATCCTATAGGAATTTGACTTCGATTTCATTTCTGCAAAATCTAAAAATTCATTGGTCTTCGCCGAACTAATTTTGGAACTATTGGTCGAGTCTCGTTATATTATACCCGAAGAATAGTCACCTATCAATGAAGATCTATTTCTAATTGCATCTTCAGACCAGCAGAATATGGAGATATACATTTGTATCTTTAGAATTTGAAGTGCCCCATTTGTTCTTCTCACGACGAGTGTCGAAGAATACGACACCAAGCGCAAAACTATCTCATTCTTGTTGACACTTTGTCTTGTT
The DNA here is from genome assembly GCA_010110895.2 of Picea sitchensis. Taxonomy (NCBI): domain Eukaryota; kingdom Viridiplantae; phylum Streptophyta; class Pinopsida; order Pinales; family Pinaceae; genus Picea; species Picea sitchensis. The sequence goes on from SNQJ01S0062675.1 coordinate 31,151, forward strand.
GAGGTGTAGATTACATTCTTCAAAGATGTCTTACCCACGAAGAAGCATAGCTTGTTTTGAAAGTATATCACACGAGGAGCATGTCAAAATTTTCATTTTTTATGGGTTGGAAACAACCAAAATGATGACTATGCATAGGATATACGGCCTCATTAATCAAATATTGTGTAGAGGCCATCAAGACGTGTCACCCGTGCGGATATTCTATCGGAAGACGCGGGCACATCCTGCTCCTATGTTTCTAATCATTGTTTTTGGTCCCTTCACTAAGTGGGGGACTGTTTTTACTACATGTCACCCGGCTTCATCTTGGGGGAATCGTTACATCATCATAGCGGTATACTACTTCACAAATTAGATTAAGTTATATAGCGGATTTAACAATGATGGGGGAAACTACTACCCTTTTCATTTTCAATAATATAGTAGCAAGATTAAGTATCCCGAAGGATATTGTCACTAACCATGGAAGTCACTTCTAGAATAAAATGATGAATGAATTAACATCAAAGATTGGATTTAAATAGTAACATTCGTCACCTTATTACTCGTAAGCGAATGGTCAGGTAGAAACGTGAACAAGTCCCTCAAGACTATTCTTTAGAGGATGATAAATTTCGGCCAATCCAAATTGGAATTTGATGTTGTATTCGGTGTTGTGGGTCTATTGAACTTCTATAAAACTACTACTAGTTTTTCACCCGTTCAACTCGTTCTGAGTGGAATAATCTTACCCATCGAGAGTCGGATCCCTTCTTCAAGGTGAGTGGAACTACTTCCCCAACACTACATAGAAGCGAGGAGTGTCTTTTATATCTCGAGCATCTCGATGAGCATCATTGTGATGCAACATTGGCTAATGAGGCTCATAATCAATGAGTCAAGTATTAATATGGTCGGCCCATTCAACTTTGTCCAGTTTTTCTTGAAGGTGATATTGTTTTATCAACAACGAGGTTTTTCCATAAGTATTGCTAAAAGCCTATTACTATAAGCTAACAAGATAAATAATACTAGTAGGTGGGACCCTTGTAGATTAGGGAGATCAGAGATGGTTCTTATTTCATGTTTATACTATTGTTCAACACTTCTTACATGGTTGATGAAATCTTGGTTTTATTAGCGATGGATAAGGCCTATTATGTGTTAGTTCTAATTGCGACAAGTAGGTAATGGATAAGGCATGTTGTGTTTCTTCTATTGCTCTAGGATCAAATTTTATGTTAAAACGTCCTATGCCATCCACATTGTTATCATTACTATCTGTTCTTGGATCTGTTACTGGGACACTTGCATAAGAGACATGTTAGTAATAATATATAGGAGCAGTGGGAAAGAAATAAAAGAAATGTAACAAAATGAAAAAGGAAGGAACTAGAATATGCTAATATACTACTCTACATGCATTGAAATTGAAATGATCGTTGATAATCCTACAAAACAATTTAATGGCTATGCGATTTATTGAGTTATGCAAAGACATGGTTAATATGCATTATCGTATAGTTGGAATGGTAAGATATGATGTGGGTGTGGCACGTTTGACAAGTGATAAATGATAACTAATTCAATGCATGGTTTAATGAATGGTTAATGGATTAATCGACTGGAGTGTACTGGGAAATTGAATGACTGAAAGATGGAGATACGTTCTTTACTGCGTCACCCTTACTCCTTCCCTTGGCCACCACCCTAGTGGGATATTGTTCAACTGTGTTTTTCTTTGGTTAGGCTCCGACTTTCAAGCGAGAGGAAGAACTGCTTGGCCAAGCTCACCTTTTTAAGGTGCTTTTGGATTCTGGTATGACTTTTCTCCATCCATGAATCTAATCTGGTTATTAAATATATATTGGCTTGGAATGTATGGCTCTGTTCTTTCCTTAAGTTGACAACCATGTAAATTTGTGATTCTTTTTTGGAATGAATCATTGGTGGTTTTTCATTGCGATGTGTTTGAAGTCCACGGTGTTATTGGTTGTTCTCGATGATAGCATAACCATAGAGCTCTGTCATCATTGTTGGTTTTTAGTTGGAGGGTTTCATTTGATGCAAATTGGTAGCTATCTCCACACATTTCTTATCACCATACCCAGTCTTTTTTTTGTTATGGGGTTTACTGGTTTTTAAATGCCTTGTGTTGAAGCACATTGTTTCACTTGAGTATGGGTTTTTCATATTACTTTGATGGTTTACCCTGATGGTGATATTTTCTTTTCGGCACTATTTTATCGTATGGTTAGTTGGTTGATTGGGAGAACCACAAGGGTTGCATACCCTACGTGTTCTAAGTATTATTACAAGGCCAAAATGGAACCTTACTCCTCGGATTCATAGTCTCTCCTATCTTGTGAACTGTTACCCTCTTTGCAATCTCATTGGGATATACCCTGTGTGTGCACCATTGGTATCATAAGTTTTCACCAATGAGAGGAGTTGACTCTAGCCTCCATGTGTTTAGTCCATAGAGAGAACCCTTGATTTCTCAAGTCTGAGTGTTGGTTGTTATGGATTGGTGGTGTATTGTCAACAATGTTTGATTTCAGGTTCTTCTTTGTTGATTATGTTGACAATGGGTTTGGTTATTGGTATTTGAAAGTCACTGTATTGGTTATGATGACAATAGAATTGATAAACTCAATATGGTAATTTGGTTGATTGGAGAGTGGATTAGATACTACAGTCATTGTCTCTTACATCAGGTGTTGTATTATTAACCAACGATGAGTTGCAATTGATCAATGTAAAAGCGTTGCTTCATGTGTAAGGCGTAGGTATGTGTGGCCTTCCTACAACATGTTAAGTTGGGTAAATGATTGTTGTGATTATGTGTTTTAAATTTCAAATGGGAACATTAGGTCATAGTAATTATTGTAGGGTAATCCATTGTATATGTTATGGATATTATTTTGATTGCACCATCATAGATGATCTGCATTTTTTTGAAAGAGATACGTGTTCCTACAACATCATATGAGTTGGAATGGTGATTGTTGATATTGTGTGTTTAAATGGAAAGACATGATTATTATATTGATAGTTGTGTCCTCTGTGTATGTTTGATGAAAGGCACGATTTCTGTGGCAGTATGATCTCATTGCAATTTAATTGCTAATTGGAATTGAGGAATGAAATCGGGCATGCTTTTGTTTGTGTTTGATTAAGGAAATATTTCATGGAAAATGGTTGATTTTAATAAAACGAGTTGAAATAAAGTGAATATTCATTTGGAAATTGTTTTAAAACAGTGAATGGATAAATGAGAAGAACAAAGCTCCTCTACATGTTGTGGAATGCATACTGTCTTGTTTTAATGACACTATGTTATAGATTAATCGTGAGCGATGAGCAAGTTAATGCACAAAATTGTTTTAATTTCACACAGTAGTTTTTCCTTTGACACAATGATCATTTTGAGGATTTGGTGTTGGATCTTTTTCATTGATATGGAATGATTTTATGGATTACTTAATTAATTTCATAAAATTAATTAAGTAAACCATATAACCATTATTTCACTTTTCTCTAATTACAACCCCCTCACCATCCCACATCCATTTTTCACTCCCTATTCTTAAAATTTATTCACAGTCAAGAAAAATCATGTATTGAAGAAGTTTGAAATTAAGTAGTTTCTTGGTTGGATCACAGTGATATTCTCTTTGGTTTGCATTACAATTGATTGTGTGTTGTCTTTGAAGCGGTAACCATGTTTCGTTTCCCCTCATTATATTATTTTCTCTTAATAAAACCCCTCATATATCCTAGAACCCTTTTTCACCCTGCTCACTGACAATAGTTAAACAATTTAAATGGATTGGATTGCGCTAGGTATGATATGTTGTTGAGCCAAAGTCTATTTCATTTTTTTAAGGAGTTTTCATATATGGTTGTAAAGGAATATCTACTAATCAATCATGCATGTAGGAATGAGTTTTCTTCCAGCCGAGGTAGCCATGGAAAAGACAACTAGGGGAGAGGTATTTGGAGCAGAGAGGCCCTAGAAGGACAAGATTCTCCATACTCTTTGACGCTGACTCACAAAAGTTAGGCCAATTGTTTCAGGACAACTTTTCAATTGGATTGGGCAATGTGTTGTCCAACCCTAGGCCTGAAAAGGCCTCCCTTCCAAGAATCACAAGCCTGTTCCCATTCCCCCTCATGTCTCATTGCAGCAGGGTTCTGAAAATGACCGAGATGGCAAAGAGATTGTCCCTCCGACAGTCTCCCAACATCATGGTACAGCCCAATTTGTCATACCTGCTCCCGCCTATTAAATGGGTGGCCAAGATGCACCTATTCCTCTCAGTTAGTCATCATGCAAGTAAATGGTTGAAAATCGAGGCCCACCACGCCCTTAACAAAGGAAAAGCCAGCTGCTTGCCCTTCACCCTCCAATGGCTCTGATGAATCCATGTCTTCCTAGATGCATTTGAGGATGATTGTTCTCACGTGATCAACAGATTAAAGTAAATGCTCAGTGCAACCAAAGACAAATTTAGGAAAATCGAAGGGTGACAGTAGGAATCAAGGAAATATTGCATCTTAGAGTGGAAAAATATGGTTTTGAGTTTTATTTATTTATTATTGATATTGATTGACTTTGGAAGTTTTGGACAACATGTTTTCTTTGGATATATGAGTAATATATTTTTTGAAAATAATTTCAAATATCGATTAAATAATTTGACAAATGTGAATGTGATGATGGGAGTCACAAGGAGTTGTGTTTTTCTTAATTAACTAGTTATGTTATGATTGTTAAGAGCTAAAAGGAGTCACAAAGGGTCCCCACCTACTAGTTATTATTTATTTGAAACCCTTATTATGATTTATTACTTCCCCTTAACTAAAAGGATTGGTTGATTTTAACTTAACTAATGAGGTAGTTCAACTACTTCAACCAATTCCTAATTTCCTTAAAGGAAAAACGAAAGGGAGGAACAAAGGGAGGATGGAAGGAAAACATACTAAAGGTTTTCTCTTTGAGTTATCTTTGAGATGGTTAGGTTTTCATTAATTCATAATTTATCTAGAAGCTTAATTCCTTTTATGATAAAGCGAGGGTCTTATTCTAGACAACAAGATTCAAAGATGAACTACATCATTCAGACACTTGTTTTTAGAGAGGGTGTTGATCTATCTTTGATAGTCTATGTAGACTTAATACGTTTTGTGAATTAGTTTTCATGGTGAAAAAATGCTATTATCTTGAGAATAAGTGGGAAGTAATTTGTGGCAAGATAATCAGCCGTTTAGAGTTGATTTTTTGATTTTTACGTTAGAGGTCCTTTTGTATGTTCCACAGGGATGTCTAAGTTTGACTTTAGTTTGAAATATGTATTTTTGTAAAGATATTGACTCTTTGATGAATTGGAATGAAATAAAAGTTTCTTTATGTCTCATCGTCTTGATTATCATCTTGGTGTCTTTACTTTTGTCTCTACATTATTTAGAGTGGCTTGTTATATTTAGAAAATCATATTAAAAATGAATTTTCAACAAGCTTTTAATTGTGAAAAGACTAGCCTAAGCACTTGTAATCAATTCTTGTGAGTTAAGTTTTATTTTTATGGTTATAAACATAGTTTGATATTCTGGTCTACTTTTCTTTAGCCAAGAATCAAAATGTTTGAGTAATATCATTTCATATATATTTTCCTCAACATTTATTTGGTGACCATCTTGGGGAGATCTTCCGATATCTCTCTGGTTAATTGTTATACTCGATTTTCATCAATACATCCTTCCTTTTCCGATATTGATTCTTTTGGGTTGTTTTATTTCTTAATGGCCCGTACATTACAAAGATAGCCTAATATTGAGCACAGTCTTCAAGATCGAGAACAACATTGCTTTGAATCTATTTAACACCATTTTAAGCTGCTTAATAAATGTTGAGCTTAATCATTTATGGGAAGTAATTGAACAAGATATTAGTTCTCAGAGCGATTGGAAGCTAGATGTAGACAACCTAGAAATCACCATTAACCTTCTTGTTTCTTCAGTTTTGGGCCTTTCTTTCATGTCCTTAGACTCTCATGTTTCTAGAAGAACAAGAGGCTTATCACCCAAAATTAATCCTATTCTTTGAAATATGAAGAGCCGAGCGTTGTGTTATCTAGCCAACAGAGTGTTCTAAGGATAACCTTGTTCGATTCTTCAATTTTTGTATTTTTACCCTTCAACTATCATCCACAAGATGACATCAAGTGGTGGCTCTAGTGATGGCAGGTAATCCTCCTCTTAGTACTAATCTTTAATAGGTGATTGGTGGCTTATATAGCCACCATGTCCCTGTCAAATCTACCACAAATCTAACCAAAGTCATAAAAAGTATGGACTTTTCGGTTTGAAGATACAACCACACCATGGCATGTTTCCTCTCCTCTCAACCTAACACCTTCTACTTTTCCACTTCCTAAATTAAAAGAAAATATTCCTAGGTTTTCAGGGAAAAATGCTTGTCACTACAAATGAGCACTTAGTGGCATTCTCTAATCCTTGTCACAACATAGTGGCCAATGACAACTATACTTTCATGCACTTATTAGTCAATTCCTTTGAAGGGAAGGCTACGGTCGATTTCTTTGAACTTCAACCTAAAATGCTATGTACTTGGGAGGTGTTAATCTATTAGTTCAGATCCACTATGGGCAATCTAAAATCCCAAACAAGAAGTCACGGGAATATAATAGCGCCACCTATAAGGATGGGTAGAAACCATCAGAATCTTTCAACATGTTGTTTCACACCAGTTATACAATCAAATTCCCGAACTTATTCGTCCTCAGAACCAATCCACTTTCATACATTACTACAATGCATTATGCTTCCCTCTACCATCATAGGATTGAGGAAAAATCCATTGATAATATCGGTTCTTCTGCATGCTTGTTTAGATTATGAAGAACAACGAAAAGAACAAGTCTTCCCCAAGGAGAATCAATTAAGCAGTGAATATGCGCCCTCTTACAACTATTCAAAATACATGAATAATTGTATGATAGAATTAAAGCAAAAGGAACTGTCTCCCCTCACCTCACGGATCTTAATCATCTTACGCTACCCCTTTAGGAGTTCAATTGAGAATAATTTTCAGCCTAAAGCTATCTTTCCTCGAAGTTGGTGTGACTTTTGCGAGGAACACCACAGAAAAGCTACATGTGAGTTAAGGAAGGGTGCTAGAGATAAGATATTTGGTAAAAGACGAGAAGATACTATTCATCCTAGATTTTCTTGAGCCCTAGAATATCTCATGATCATCAATACTGAGCAAATCCTATGCTCCCAAGGAAAGGTGATCCTCCTCAATTATTCTATCACGAGCTCATCCTCACCCATTTTGCTACCTGTTGAGTTCGTAAGGTTTATGATAGTCAAGGAACAACCTCTCCCCTCCCCTCTTACAAATAAAATACCCTGAATCAGTTGGCCAACATCAAAAAAAATGTACTTTGGACATGGACTACGTAGGTCACGAGCAACATATGCATCTTAAACAATTCATGGAAATAAAAGATTCCATTCTATCCAATATTTATGAAGAAGTAAATGAAGGATTCATCTGTAAATAAAGTAGGTGTACATAACTTTAGATGACTTATAAAAATCCCCTTTTTATATTTACGTAAGATTATGGATCTGGTGCCCAGTGTTGCCTCATTGATGGTGGTTCGATCCCAAGTGTGATGTCGAACATTATTATGGAAGAGCTAGGCTTGTCCTGTACAAATGAAAACACCAGAAGCATGCTCTCTATAATAGTCTACAACAAATGTCCATAGGGTAGGATTAAATATGTGAACTTAGTTTTATGTGCACACCCTCAAATAAGAACAACCCTTAGTATTAGGGTAATCGATATGCTAGTAAGCAATTGCTCAATTATCTTGGGAAGAGAATTTGGAAAGCCTTAATAGGTGGATACCTCTCGCTCAATGGGACACATTTATTTGTTCCATGGAATGGTAAGAATATTATAGTCCTTGGGGAAGTATTTCACCCTACATAGAGAGTGTTCCACAACATAATGTAAACTATATCAAAAAATACCTAGGAGTGTATTCATCTTTTCTGAGTAGGATAATATTCCTTTGAAACAAGTCGATTTAGATGATGATATGTGGCACATGCACTTTGATGGTTCGTATACTAATGAAGGTAATGGGGTTGGCATTATGTTGGTTTCCCCTATAGGGAAAATTCATAATAATTTGTCTTATAGGTTGGAGTTTTCTTCTATGAACAATGTCAATTGACTCTATTATTAGGCATTGAGCAGCCTATAATATTGATTTGTGGATCCCACCTTTCAGCTTTGGAGATTCTAAGCTTGTTGTGAAATTGATACATAAATTATACTCTCCTAGCAACAAGCTAATGATGACACACTCAAAGCTGTTTGGGCTCTTGTCTCAAGCCTCTTTATTTTCAACATCACTCATGTTAAAGAGGAACTTAATTCAATGTCTGATGGGTTAATTTGTCTTTCTGTTCTCTAATCAACAAACTTTGCCTCACAGGACCGATTGTTCTTTTCAATCTCTATGTCATTCATATATCCCTGACGATGTAGAATCTTAGCATGCCCTACCTAACAATGAGAGCGGTTATTCTTTCATTCAAGATGAACCTCCTAAGCCAAAAGGAAATTATATCCATAGAAAGTAAACCACAAGATTCCTAAGAACTGACTCCCTTGAGTTTGTTTTCATTGGTGATGTGAACAATAAGATAGAAATAGAGAGAAGGGGAGTCAAGAAGAAAATTGGGTGAAACCCTCTCCTTGGATATTGGGGCACTCAAATCTTCAAATAATGTTAAAATAAGTGTCCAATGTTCTGATAAAGAAGAGATGAAGTTGGTCAAGCTACTTGGTATATTTCAAGATGTTTTGCTTGATCTTATGAGGATCTTCATGGTTTTGATCCTGGTCTTATTCAACATGCTATCCCCATCAAAGAAGGCATGAAACCAACTAGGAAAAAACAAAGACCTATTAACTTTGCATTTGAAGAAACTTTTCAAAGAGAGTTGGAAAATTTCTTAAAGGATGGAATCACCTTTCCGGTCAAGTATTCTGAATGGGTTTCCAATTAGGTACTTGTTCCGAAGACCATTGATCATATTAGAACCTTCATTAATTTTCGCACTTTCAGTTAGGCTATTATGGGAAATCCCTTTCCTCCTCTCAATATGGAAATGTTTCATAGCAGGGTTGTAAGGTTACAGATAGAGGCCCATGTCGACAATTTTTTGGAGTTCTGATAAAATCAAAGGGAAAGAAATGGATGTTTTCATACTTTTATCACTAATTGGGGTATAATGACTTATAAATGCATTTTTTTTGGCTTACTTGATGCAAGTACCTCTTTTACAAAACCTATACACACAACTCTTGATGAATTGATCAATGTCCATATCTACCTTGATGATCTAATCATATACGTTAAGGGGTTGATAAATACCTCAGAGTTTCAAGTGTTATTTCTGGTCCTTTCAAAATTTATTTTGTCCCGGATACTAACTCTTACATTCTAAAGGAATTCACGGAGGAAATTGTTTTCCTATAGCACTAATGGTTTTCTCTTGAAACATTATGAGGGACTAACATGAAAGGTTCCGCGTTGATTGGATTTCTATATACTAGTAGTCTAGAAAGCTCTCTTTTCAGTTTTTGCTATTTTCTTTTCTTGCATATCTACCTTGATGATCTAATCATATACGTTAAGGGGTTGATAATTACCTCAGAGTTCCAAGTGTTATTTCTAGGTCCTTTCGAAATTGCTTTTGTCCTGGATACTAACTCTTACATTCTAAAGGAATTACAGGAGAAATTATTTTCCTATAGCACTAACAGTTTTCTCTTGAAACATTATGAGGGACTAACATGAAAGGTTCTAACGTTGTTTGGATTTTCTATATACTAGTAGTCTAGCTCTACTTTTCAGTTTTTGCTATTTTCTTTTCTTGTTTACAGTAGTTTGAATTCTTCTTTATGTTTTAAAATTTTCCTATTGCTTTTGCGTTTCTGTCATTTTATTGTTGTTGTTTTAAACTCACAATTTGACTTCTGTCATGTTTTGGTTTCCTACCATCGTTTAGTTAATTTGGTCAAAATAAGGTGTTGGATCAGTTCTGCCACAGTGATACTCCTGCAAAGCATTGTTAGTCAATAACAATCAATCTTACACAATTGTTACGATGTT
>SNQJ01S0062676.1:22741-33319 GCA_010110895.2 Picea sitchensis
GCTCATTGTGAGAAGGTTTTGTTTGCTTGCTTGCTTACTAGATTTTTAGCGTGTGTTGTTTGTTCTCCCTAGAAGACTCTAGGTTGGATCTTTATTTAATGGCATCCGTTCCCGGAATGATCAATGAAGTAACCCTTGTTACAGGGGAACCTTTTGTTTTTCCTTCTTACGGGAACATTGGTCCGCCTCACATCGCTACTTTGAGCCTTCCAGGTCTCACAATAGGATTATCAATATGGTTGTTTTCCACTTAGGTAATTCCGAATGCGGCTAGTGCTTATGTTGTAAGCACTTCCCCCCAAGAACATCAACCTCATGTTGATCCTTCGCCTTCTTCACCTTCTCCACTTGCAAGGTCTTCTTCCATTTCATCTTGTTCGTCGAGTGAAAGCTATAAAGATCATAACTCGGTGGATAAGAAGAAGAATAAGAAGAAGAAAAATAAACAAGGATCTAAAATTCCAACCATTGTCGGACGTGTTGGAAAGAAGCCAGTTAGTGTTGATCGTGCTAGGAGTGTTGATGATGTCAATATCACCCAAACAACCCGTAAGCCCAAGTACCCTTGCAGGATTTGTAAGGGTATCCATATTCTTAAGGATTACCTTGGTCTATCTAAGGTTATAGAAGCATGGTCTACACACCCTCACCAGCCCCTGTCATCAGCCTCTGAACAACATGTTTATGACCTCCTGTCAACTAGTAAAGATACTGTTGGGAAGAAGAAAAGTAGAGTCAAGTTCCCATGCATGTTATGCAAAGGGAGTCATCTAACTCACCATTTCCCCCGTATGGATGAAGCCTCAAAATTCCTTGAGAACATGACTGTTTCATAGCCTCAACTTCCAGCTGCTTATTACAAGCTTACTCTCGACCCTCTTGTAGTTGATGGAATGATCAATCCGTTCCCTTCATCGGTCAATCTAGTTGATCATGTAGTCAACCTGGTCATGTCCTTAGTTGAACCAGTTGACAAAGTGGTTGCTCCTATCTCATCCTTGGTCGATCCCACTCTCTCGCCAGAGAGTGAAACCCAAGTGGTTGATCCGATATCATCCTTGGTTGATCCCACTCTCTTTCCAGAGAGTGAAACCCAAGCGGTTGATCTAATCCCATCCTCAGTCGATCCCACTCTCCCTCCAGAGAGTGAAACCCCAGTAGTCGATTTGTTTCCACCAGTCGACCCCATTCTCCCCTTGGAGAATGCAACCCATGTGGTCGATCTGATCCCATCATCAATCAATCCTACTTTCCCGCTCGAGAGTAACCCCGATACTACCCATGTTTTTCTCATTGATATAGACTCTACCATGTCGGGGGGTATTCCGCCTTCTCCCGTGGGACCCCCTCCAAGTAATGAGGCCATCCATTTTTATTGGGTTGTGCTAACTGGACCTCGTCTTCCCATTCACATTCCTTTCCAGATTACAGTGCAGGTTTGTGGTTGGGATGTTCCTTAGACACTGATAGATGAAGGTGCGTTCGTTAGTATTTTGTCATGTTTTGCTTGAAAATCTTTGGGTTGTCCTCAACTTGCTCCGGTTACGCAGAATCTGTTAGCTTTTAATAGAAGAACCAGACAACCTTTAGGGATCCTTCCTCAATTTCCTATAGCTTTGGGAGGGAAAACTGTCTTTATTGATGTCATGGTAGTCCAAGATCCCTTGGATTTTTCTTTACTCCTTGGGCGAGATTATGTCTATGCCATGAAAGCTATCGTGTCCACTCTTTTTCATGTGATATATTTCCCGCACGATGGAAGAATTGTGACCATTGATCAACTTTCATTTTTTGGTCCTGAATTGACCTCAATGACCTCCCTACATGGTTCTTATATGCAGACAGTATCGCCCCTGCCACATGTCAATTATGTGGCGTTGTCTCCCATGCCTTCTACTACCGATGACAATGACTTGGATCCAGTAGTTGACATGGTGATCTCTTCGGTAGGGCTATTGGAGCCTGACCTCTTTACCCCTATCACGACCCTCGACATGTGTTCCTTCTAGAGTGTGTTTCTTCCGTCAAGTGAAGATCTCTAGGAGGCCATGACCGCGTTTTGTCCCTTGACATGGTGTCCTTCCAAAGAACTGTCCTCTTGGAAGCTGTGATCAAGAAGAGAGATTTGAGCATGATTTTTCTGATTTCCAGCTCATTAAAAAATGAAATCAGCCTCGAGCATAGTTCCTATTTCTGTGTCAATCTCGTTAAAAAATGAAACAGAGGTCTAGGGATTGAACCTGGATTCTCGAGCATAGTTCTTATCTTCTGTCAAGATCGTTAAAACATGAAACAACTTCCCCATCTCTGTTTGAGTCGAGTACTTCGTTATGTATAGTATTTGAAGCTTCTTTTCATCCTCCTGTGTCATTGGATGAAATGAAGCTTGGGGGGCAATGCTTACAGCTTCTGACCTTCATGCTGAAGTTAATTCGCTAGCTTCTTAAGCTGAGGACTCAGTACCAACCATCCCTGTGTTATGCGTTGGGAACCTCAAGCCTAGTTTCCTCTGGTTCGAGCTTGTGTAAAAATGAAACCAGGTTCAAGTGTAGTTTTGGCTAGATTTAAGATTGTGTTAAAATAAAATCTACCCCAAGCATAGTTTTGTTTTGTTTTAAAGCTTGCGTAAAAATGAAAACAATCCCAAGCTTAGTCTTTGTTCTTTCTCATGCTCGTAAATACATGAGAATAAGATATTGAGCTTAGTCTTTGTTCTTTCTTGTGCTCGTAAATACGTGAGAATGTAACAGAGTATACTTTTATCTCTTTTTCGGACTCGTAAAGGTTATACAAAAAAGGAACCTCCTGGAGTTCCCTTTAAGCTCTTTTCAGACTCTCTAAACATGAAAAGATTGCCAAGCGACCTTGTTCTTTTCATGCTCATAAAAGTATTTGAAGAAAACGTTTGATGGGCAATAGTTTATCACTTTTTCGGTCTCATTAAACTAATTTACGAAAAAGGAACTGAGAGAGTTCTCTCTAAGTGTTTTTCAGACTCTCTAAACATGAAAAACCCATGAGTTTTCTCTCTTTGGACTTGTTAAACAAACATCGAAAGGCCTATATGGGACTAAACCACTCCTTCCTAGGGTTCGTTAAACATACTCCAAGGGACTCGTTCGAAGGATGAGCTTACATAACAAGCATATGTTTTTTTTAAGTAAAAAAGGATGGGACCTGTTATATTAGCATAAGCAAAATATAGTAACCATTTGCGATGCCAGTTGTCCTGCCTAAACAGGAAACTGGGATAGCTGGGCATCCCTTGCCATGTGTTACCCAGCTGACAAAATTCACAAAATTAACAGTGTGTCGTCCTGCCTGAAGGAAACCAGGACTATCAGACATGAAGTTGAAACTGTATGTCATGAACTAGTTCTAAGAAAACTAAGAGCTAACTGGCCCGAAGCCTAAATTATAACAAAAAAAGAAAATTCTAATCTTGAGCATCATTTAACCTTTGAGCCTGCACGCTTGTCCTCGTCCTCGTTCTATCGCCACCCTGCTATAAACGCATAAGTCTTCGCACACGTTGGGCATTGTCTCTTTGGAAGAGTTTTGGAATGAGCCGCGAAGAGCAGGTCGAGTCTCTGGTCAATTCATGCGAGGTGAAAGATCTGATCATCCAACAGACTCCTCAACTCAAAAATGAGAGTGAGGTACCCCGAGTCAGTGAAGAGTGGTTGCTCCTGCATGTGGCTATCGATTGACACCGGGGGAATGGTCTCGGCTGCTTCATGATGTGTGTGCGCCTGTTGATTGTGTGCTTGTAGCGCTGCCCCCATGGGTGGTTCAGGAGGAATATTCTCTTCGACATAGCAGGTGGGGTAAGGCTCCTCTAGGCTGGTGGCGTTGGGGCCAGGCAGAATGCTCACAGGCAGAGGCTTGCTGTCTGAACCAAACTCCGAAGGTGGGTTCCAGTTATCTGGCATTGTGAATAGAGTGTGCTCGGGGAAGCTCTCCAAGCCATCCTCCGGGATAACTTCTTCCACGTACGCCATTGGAGGCGTTTGTGGTGTCGTGCTCCTTCGGATGGCTGCCATTGTTATTGCCTTCTCGGATTTCTTTTTCCTCTGGCGTCGTGATTCGGTCGTATACCAGGCAGATCCCCTACGCGTCTTCCCTCTCGCTCTGGGCATGGTGGGGGTCCGGTAGATTACCAAGGTTCTTTCTAGATGGGTCGCTTTGCTCCAGAACTTTGACGGGGCCACAGAGTGCTGTTGCTATTCCAGTGGAGTGGAGGAGAATTTGCTGCAATGTTGTTGTTCCAGTGGAGCGGAGGCTGCAAAGAGCGACTGGCACTTTTCTCTATCGACTTGGGTGATAAGGATGAGGGCTAACATGACCGCCATGGCCATTAAAACCTGTTGGTGAGTGCGTTGATGGTTGGTACCCTTCCCTTGCGCTAAGGGGCTCATCGCTTGAATGTGCCTGCTCTGATCCATGGTGAGTTAAAGTCGGAGGGGATGGTGGCCGATAGATGCATTAATATCGCGTCCCGACCTGATCCCGCGTGGCTCAATCGCGCGACGTGTCACCCCATCCGGGGGTTGAAGGTCTCTGGTGGCTAAGGTTTGGCACTGAGTGAATATTTCTGGATCTGCTGAGATGTGGGCTTCCCAGCAAAAGTGTTCGACGCCCGTTTCGACTGCTTCATTTGCTAGGCAATCCGCAACCTTGTTTGCGTCCCGTTTCACGTGGGAGGTAATGATGTTGAGATGGGGTTTTAGGAGGTGGATGAAGTCTTCGAGCAAACCAGAGAGTCTCCAGCTTGGTGAGATTTTTGCAGGGTTGTGTCCATGGAGAATCTTGGTGGTTAGCTTGAGGATGACTTGTGAGTCCCCCTCTAAGATTATCCTATGGTAGCCTTTGTCCATGGCTGTTTGGAGACCCCGCAGTAGTCCTCTTAGCTCAGCTACATTGTTGGTTGTGTCCCCTAGGAATCCCGCATCCAGACCAAGGATTTCGCCTCTGGAATTTCTGAGCATTGCCCCATATCCTGCTATTCTCGGGTTGCCTTTGGAGGCTCCATCAAAATTTACTTTGATGAAATGTGCTGGAGGGGGAGTCCAGCTAGTTGGACTAGTCTCTTGACACTTATGATTCCTTGGTCCCGGTTGATTGTTTAGTATGGGCTGCCATTTTTGAAGAATGCATTGTTCCTCTGGGTTGCAGTGAAAATCTTCCTCTGTCCAAGACTTACTCCTGATTGTTTCCTTGATTAATGAATTGGTTTTCTCCCATGTGGCCTCCAGCAGGGATGGTTGGGAGTGGAATATTCTCTTATTCCGTTCCTTCCAAATTTGCCAGAGAATAAATCCCGGCAAAAGTTGCCAGATGAGATTTAGTAGAGGGTTGTTGTAGGTAATGCGGTCCCAATTCTCAATTGTGTCATTGATGTTGCTCCGATTTTGGTTGGATTTGCGCATTATTTGCGCTCCTTGGTCCCATATATGTTGGTTGTAGTGACATCCGTTAAAGAGGTGTTCTTTAGTTTCCTCCTGTTGACAGCAAAGAACGTAGAGGGATGGTCCGATGAAGCCTCTTTTCCTTAGATTGTCCCACGTTAAGGCTCTATTGTGCACCACTAGCCACAAAAAGGTGGAGACCTTAGGCCAAAGAACGGGGTTCCAGACTTTACTCCAAATGTGCTCCTTTTTTTGTCCCTGGTGATTTCCATGCAGTAAATACGCTTCTTTGATTGTGAAGGTGCCAGCTGTGGAGTATCCCCACCTCAGGATGTCTGGTCCCTCTCAATTGGGTATTTTCTTGCGGATAGCTTGAGATTGCCAGCTCTGCAGATTGAAATTTTCTGGGATTCCGAGCTCTTGATTCGAGATCTTCCATTGGCGCCACCGTTGCTATTGTGCTTGGGGTTTCCAGAGGTCCTTAACCCTTAGGGAGGTGTTATGATGGAGGGATCTTTTGAGATTGGATAGCTCCTCCATTTCGTCCAAGGGTTTGAGTTGCTACCATGAGTTTTGCCAGAACATGGCACTTTCTCCATCTCTTATCTCCCAGAAGGCATGATTCTGTACCAGTGTGCGATTTTGCCAAGCTGTGTTCCAGATGTTGGAACCATGTATTCGGTTGTTATGTCGGATTAGTTGGTCCTCCAGTGTGAGGGGGGCATACTTTTGTTTCCAAAGTTGTGCCCAGATGGCTGTTGGAGTTTTTAGCCATCTCCACCAGATTTTAGCTCCCATTACTTGATTGAGTTTCCCTGGATCCCGGAGTCCCAGTCCTTCTTGACTTTTTGGCATGCATAGTCTATCCCAGTTGAATAGAGCCCATTTCTTGTTGGTTTGGTGACCGTGCCAGAGAAAGTTTCGCTGAAGGTTTCTGATGGCTCTGATAACTTGTTTGGGAGCAGCCAGAGCGGTGAAGAGATAGGTGGGTAGAGCTTGCAAAACAGACTTGAGGAGTACCAGCCGAGAAGTAATATTGAGGGGTCTAAAGGTCCAATTGCTTAGCCTGTTGGAAATGGAAAGGAGAAGGTTGTCCCAGGAGATGGATCTAGCTGCCGCTCCTGTGAGGGGAACCTCAAGATAGTTGGATGGAAGGGAGCTCCTGGGTATCCCCAGAAGTCTGGAAATATGAAGTTGGACAGAAGCCGGGGTATTAAAAAAGTAGAGCTTGGACTTTTCCAAGTTGAATGACATGCCTGAGGCTTCACTGAAGTCGGATAAGATGGAGTTGAGCTTGTTAGCTTCCCTGACCATGGGGGAGTTTAGGAGGAGGGTGTCATCAACAAATTGGCTATGAGAGGGTGTTGGCTGAATATTGTGCAGAGGCAGGCCTTTGAGGGAGCCTTCAGTTACTGTTGCCTTGATGTATCATCTTAGGCCTTCCACCAAAAGTACAAACAGGAAGGGGGAGAGGGGTCCCACCTGTCTGATTCCTCTAGATGGTGAGAAAGGTTGGGATGGTACACCATTTACCAAAATGGAGAAGAAGGCGGAGGAGGTGAGATTCATGACCCAGTTTACCCAACCCTGATCGAAACCAAAAGAGTCTAAGACAGCTCTGAGATATTGCCAGCTGGCTCAATCACAAGATTTTGAAAGATCGAGTTTGATTAGCATACCTGGAGTTCTTGAAGTCCTGAGGGAGTGGATGATTTCGTGGGCTAAGATGACGCTATCCATGATTTGTCTCCCTTCTACGTACCCTGCTTGTTCCTTGGAAATGACAAATGGCAGAATGGGTTTGAGTCGATTGGCTATTACCTTTGTTATAATTTTGTAGATGACATTCCACAGGGCTATGGGTCTGAACTGTTTGGGATTTGTGACTCTTCTTTCGAAATGAGGGTGAGAAAGGTGGCATTGAGAGATGGTAGGACCAGGATTGAAGCTCTTGATTCCTCTACCACTTCCCACACTTCTTTTCTAACCAGGTCCCAGCAGTGGTGGAAGAAATCCGTTGTAAATCCGTCCGGGCCAGGGGCCTTTCCTGGAGGCATGGTTTTTACTGCTTGATCCACTTCTTCTTGGGTGATGGGCCGAGTTAAAGCTGCACTTTGCTCTGTAGTTACCAGTGAAGGTATATGTACGGTGACTCTACGTATGGCTGTCGTTCTGTCCTTCTTCGGTTCCGTTAAAAGGTCTTGGTAGTACTTGAGCAGCTCCGCCTCAATTTTGGAGTGTTCCCTGATTGTGTTTCCCTGACTGTCCTCCAAGTGAGTGATCCTATTGATGTGTCGCCTATGAATCATAGCTCTATGAAAAAAAATTGTGTTCTTCTCCCCTTCCTTGAGCCATTGCACTCTGGATTGTTGCCTCCATAGGATTTCCTCTTGCTTCCTTCTTTCTTCTAGTTGTTCCTGTAGTTTCTCCTCCTCCTTCATTAATTATGTGGTTCTGGATCCAAAAATGAATGTTTTTTTAATCTCCATCAACCTGCTTTCTATGGTCCTTATACTTTGAAGTATATTGCCAAAGCAATTTTTGTTCCATTGTTTCAGCATCTGCTTGAAGTTTTTAAGGCGCTGCTGGAATTTATACATGCTGGAGCTATGGTCTATTTCCACCTACTTCCACCAGGATCTGGCTAGCTGCTGAAAATCCGAATGCGATAGCCAGAATTTCTCGAAGTGAAAAGGCTTATACTTGGGTAGCTCTCCCGTGTCTAGCTGAAGAGCCAAAGGCCAGTGATCTGAACCTGCTTTTGGTAGAATGAGGCTTTCCAGATAGGGGCCTGATTCCATTATTTCTTTGGTGACTAAGAAGTGATCCAGTCGGAATGCAATGTGTTGATTGCCTGATCTGCGATTAGACCAGGTGAAGGTACCATTGCTATTTTCTATATCTACTAATTTTAGATGATCAATGAGAGCTTTAAACTTACCACTGTCTTGCTCTAGTTTTTTGGTGCCTCCAGTTTTCTCCTCCAGCGTCAAGATCATGTTGAAGTCGCCTCCTAAGATCCAGTTTTGAGTTGTTGCCAGGATCTTGATCAGTTCAAGCCGCTCCATGAATTTGTCTTTGTCCTGGTGGTTGTGAGGCCCATAGACGTTAGTGATGGCACCTTCCTAATTCGAGCCGATGACCTCGAAGTGAGCCGTTATTGTGCCTATCGTTGTAAAGGGTTTGCTGATAGTGATGTTGGACGGGTTCCATAACATAGCAAGGCCACCTGAGGCGCCTATGGAATCTGTTGTTATGGAATTGCATCCTCGCCATATGTGCTAAAAGATTATTTCAGCCTCTGCTCCTCGGCATTTGGTTTCTTGTAACAGCAGAATATCTGGTTTTTCTTCTATGATGCAGTCTCGGAGGATCCTTTGCTTGGATATACCATTAAGTCCTCTAATGTTCCAGGTGATGATCTTCATCATTAAGAGGGTGGTGTTGTGTGGAGGTATCCCTCCGAAAGCTTGTGGATCTGACCTGAATTTATCATAAGGTTGCCCGCTTCCTTGATCAGTTGGTGGGCGGTTTTTCGTCCTCTTCTTTTGTTTTCTCGAATGACTCTCTTCGAGCCAGAGCTCGAGTCCGTTGCTATAACCAGGCGTGCTATGGATCCTGCTGAGGAATTGATAAATACCTTATGTACTTTGCGCAATTGTTCTTCAGGGAGGGTTTGCAGGTCCTTTTGATTTAGGGCTTCCTCCAGCTTTTCTAGATCTATTCCGACTAGATCTCGGTCATCCAACAGCATTGGGGTGTCCCCATCCCCACCTCCTCTTTCTTCTGTGTGGTTTTCAAAGGATTGGGGAGAGGGGTTAGGATTTGGGCCGTTTTTTTGCGGCTGTTGAGAGTCCTTGTGTGGGTCCTGAATTTCCTCATCTTCTGGCAACTGATCCAAAATCTCATAAGAGTTTTTGGTTGCGATTTTTTGTCTGGAGTCCGCGATCTGCTTCCTTGGTGGGTTTCTCTTTTTTGATGCGACCGTGGTGAAGCCATCCTTCTGTGTGGTGTCGTTTGCACTGGTGGCTTGTTTAATAAGAGGGCAATCTCGATATAAGTGGTCGTGCTCATGGCATCTCCTGCATCTAAAGGGAATGTGCTCATAGTCCAGAGTTTGTTGCCAGTTCTCATCATGGTATTCAAGGGTCACCGCTCCAGGGAGTGCCTTGGAGATATTCATGTAAACACAGATCCTGGCATATGAGGTATATTTTCGCTGTCTTGTGGCTTCCGAAGCTTTGACATATTGCCCTAGGGTATTCCCTATGCCCATTAGAATCTCTTCCAGCCAAAACTCTTGTGGTAAGGAGTATAGGCGGATCCATACAGGGGCCATGGTGAAATCTTCTTTGTCTGGGCTAAATATTTCAGTCCAGAAGCATAGGAACAACCCTGGCGAGTTGTAGAAGTACAACCCATTTTCAAAGATCCTATCCTTCTCCTCTAGATTGTATAAAATGATTGTAAAGAAACCTTTGGATTTGAGTTGGACCTCATAATCCCCTTTGGGATTCCACCAGTGCTTGATCCATTTGTTGAGGTCCCTCTCTGCTAGCCAGAGTCCCAGAAATTTTCCAATAAGGGCGTGATCTCTCATGAATTGTGTGTGCTCTCCAACCCTAGTTGAGCTGATGAGGTATCTCGGCAGTTTCTCGATTTGTGGAATGCATTTGCCCGGTTCCCATCCCCGTGGTGGCTTTGGTTGAGAGGTTCCAGCTTTTGTCTCCATTTCCTTTCTGAGGCCTTGTTCCCTGGCTAAGAGTTGCTCGCGTTCCTGTAGTGGCGGCTCGAAAGTGGGTCTCTTTGCTCTGGTACCTGATCTATCATTGGCCGCAACATTACGGTATGAGGGGGGTTCCCCCCCCCTCTTCTTCGCCCATCCCGATGTGTCAGTGGGGGCCGAATGGTCGTGATCATTGCTGGTGAATCTCTGCACAGGGGTTCTGTGTCTGATCGGTGGCAATCTACACCACGAAGGGATTAGGGTTTCCTCATGGCGCCTTTCTTCCTTTCCACTGTTGACATTACAATGCCTACAACAACTATATATATCTTGAATTTGAAGGACATGGGGGTGGGCTTTGATCCACTTATGTGTGCACAGGTCACGATACCATTTAATATGGTATCTCTGGGTGCAACCACACGTTCGACCACTACCTCAAGG
>SNQJ01S0062676.1:49188-61670 GCA_010110895.2 Picea sitchensis
GCAGATCGTGATCGCCCCAAAGTGCTCATTCATTAAAATGACGCGCCCGCCCTCAAAACTTTGGGAAAGTGGGTTTTTGGATCTTTTTCCTTCACCCAAGGGACGCTTCTTCATGAGAGTACCCCCAATCATAATTATGTGCTAACAGGACATAAAAACAAAACTGGAAAAATTTACACATTATTTACAATCCTTGAAGGCCACTAAATGTCTTCTTTGGTCTCGCTGAAGAAATCATCTCTTTGAAAATCTACTAAAATACCCCCTTTTCTTTATTTTTTCCATACTTGAAAATTTATCCATACGCGGCTTGCCTACTCGACAACATGTTGATATACCCACCAATGATGCAACTGTTGATATGGTTGCAGACGTAGCTCTGTCATCATGGAACCATGATATAACTAACACCCTAGGGTAATGTTATGTCAACCCTAATTCCACATTGGCCTTTCCTCAATTATATGGATCCACGTTTTTGGAACAAAGGGAATTTTTCTTCAAAATTTTGGATTTTTGAATTCCTCGATATCCAGATCTAGATTTTTAAATAAAGATTATTTTCTAAAATTCTAGATTTATGGATATATGGATCTCTGGATGGTTTTGATTCCTACATCTAGGTTCTACCATCCAACATTTTTCTAAATTCCTTTTTTAAAGAAACCCCAAATTTCTGGATTTTCAGACGGTCAAGGTTCCTCCTTCCAGGTTTCATCATCCCGTGCTTTCCAAGATAAGATCTTGACCATCCAATTTCCTCAATATCCACTCCTTCGACTCCATATATGACCCTGAAATCGCTGACGTAGTCACTTGCTAATGTGGCATGGAACATGTCGACTGATGAGGTAGTTGAGTCCACGTGTCATGCTCCATGACTACCAAGCCATCACCCTCGCCACATGGTCCTGCCTCATCATCAGTCAAACTTATCTTCTCTCTCCTTTCTCTTTCCTCTACATGGTTTCTACATCATATTGATGTGTCTTGTCCCACATGGAATCAACCCTTCCACCTCAGGACTTTATGGCTCCACTGCATCATGGTTTCATATTTGGAAATCTAGAATCCATCAGTTTACTAAATTCCCCCCTTTTAAGAAAATCAATATTGTTGGATGGTCCTTGTTCCACCAAACTATTCCATCATTTGGCCCAACCCCATGGCATGCCACTGTGGCTCCTCTAGTGGTATTTTGTTAATGTGGCCCTGACACATGTGTTGACTTGTCGTTTAACGCAACACGCTGATGTGGCATCCAGAATCCATCTTTTCAAATAAATCCATTTATGAGGAATTATGGATTTACATATTTTTCAGATGGGCACAATTTCGTTTCTAAGTTCCACCATTCGGCCCCTGCCTTATAGCCTGCCACCATGGCTTATTGATGTGTACCATTGTTGTGGCACTTCTAACCCCATAAGTTGATGTGTCATTTGACATGTAATTTGACTCGGTGTGATGACATGCATTGTCTCATCTGACATCCGTACATGTCCTTTCATGAAAAACAGATTTAAAGGTTTTCCCGAATTTCTATATTTTTGAATGGTCTGAGTTCCACCTCTTGGTTCCACCATCTGACATCCGATTTTTTCAATAAATTTTAAATAAATTTCATATTTTTGGTTGTCCAAATGGTCCTGGTTCCACTATCCTTCCTTCATCCCATGACTAACATCATGGCCTGCTAACAAGGTGCTTCCACTTGAATTCTTGCCACATAACATCCACATGGTATCCATGTCATCCCCACATGGACCCCACATCACCACGATGCCACTAACCCACAAGGTTCCACTGAGTCTTGGTTCCACTTCCAACATCCGACATTTCAAATAAATCTATTTAAATGAAATCCCAGATTCCTAAATTTTTGGATGGTCCTGGTTCTCGCTCTCGGTTCCACCATCCAGTCTCGCCCCTCAGTATGCCACCATGGATATACTGACGACGCTCTAATGATGTATCCTATGACATGGCATGTCAACGTGGCACGTTGAATAAACAAGATAATGTGGTACTTCTAACACCATAAGCTGACATGTCCTCTGACGTGACATCCAACTCAACATGCTGACATGAGACTTTTGTCATAGCCTAATGATGTGGCATCCAACATATGGCATTTTGTAAAAAGGCCACTTATGGTTTCTTCCAGATTTTCAAATTTTCAAATGTACAGGTTCCATCTGCTGGATTTTGCACTGACTCACTATCCTCTACTGGGTCCCACATATGGAATCCAAACTTTTTGAATAAGTCCATTTATTCGAACCTTCGAATTTTCAGATGGTCCTAGTTCCATTTCCTGGTTCTGCCATTCGGCCTCCCGATTTTGGATGTATGACATGTTGGCACACGAGGTTCCACATATGCACCCACTCGACCGCCACATGTCAACTTACTTCCACTCATCACTCCCATGTAATCCCTAACGTCAATTGTACGTAAAATCCCTAAATTTTCCATAATTTCAAATTTTAAAAAATTTCCAAACATGCTTAGAATTTGAATTCATCTTCCTAACTGGCATGGACCTCTATAACTTAGATTCTCACGACCCATTTAGGTTCTTATAGTCAATTTGACACTCTTGCATTGATTTCTCATTGAATTTTACTACATAGATTGGGGATTTTTGCTCAATTGCACCCAATTCACCATGATTGCTCTGGGATTTCCTCAATTTAGTATTGGCACCAACCGGAAGGAGGCTACAACACCATTTCCTTGCCCTATCCTATCTCCCTAAAATATAAGTATAGACTCAAAATGTCACTACCACTGATCAACTTGTAGCTACCACTATCACCAATACAACAACCTGACACTATCACTGTCACTGCCACTAACACATCAACCAACCTGTCACTTCTATTGTTACATCAACCAACCTTTCACTGTCATTGTCACATCAACCTATAATTGATGATCAACCAATCATCCAACCTATCACTATCTTTGGCATTATCTATGTCATTGATATATCATCATCAATTAGATCCACTCACATTGATCCAAAAAGGCCAAAAATTCAAATTTCTCAAATTTAGATGAAACCAGCGCCATCACGAAGAGCTCATCGCGTTGATTCTGATGATATATTTGTTTTGAAAATGGAGTCTGTATGAGAAATTTATCACGTTCTGAAGTTTTGCATAAATAGGGAAAAAGTCAACTGGTCAAAGGGTGATGTGGCAGTGGAAGATTTGGACACGTGAAATTATATGAGCAAAGCATGTGGCAGTGGCAGAGTTGGATATGTGGTAGGTTGAGGGATGATTATGCAGATGAGTTGGCAAGCTGACTGAGAAGGTGATTGGTCAATTTGGGCATTGATAGGGTGACACATGGCTTAATCATATGGTGCCACATGGCACCCCGATTAGGCCAATAATGAGATGAATGTCAAAATTGGTTCTAATTATACTACAGGAGAATTGAAATCCAGACCTATTCAAGCGCCAAAGTCTTCCACATATCATACCAACCATCTGAGCTATGCGTGCTACTTGTCATAGGCGATGGCAATTGTTTGTTTTATCGGGGATTTTTTTATGATGTGTGTTAACCATATATATTCCCACCATATTCAAAGTCTATGCTATGTTTAAAATATTGGTTGTTAAACCATATATTATATGGTTTAAATACTATCCCTTTCAAAAAGGCTCGAACCCCATATTTTAAGCCACATTGAAATATATGTAATGTTAACCATATTTTATATGGTTATCAAAACCATATGTTATCAAAGCCAAATTACAAGGGATATTCCATACATGCCCAAATATATGTTTTGGACCATATATTATATGGTTAAAAACCTAAAAAAAGGGCATGCTCCATTATATAAGCCATGAAATATCATATTTTATGGTTTTTTAAACCATATTACAAATTTATTTACCATATCCTTTGCCACAAAATCGTGGTTTGTTGGGATTTGATCCCACAACCTCACTTTATTTAACCAAAAGAATTACCACTGCACCAGAGGTCGAATTTATGCAAAATAGTGCAAAACAGTAGATTTTTTTACAAAGAAGCCAACGAACTAGACAATCTTTGGAGGCCATTTTTGGGAGCTACGCTAAACCTTTTTTGATGTCATTGTTACATTGGGTTCCTGAGATAGAGAAAAACATAGTTGATTCAATCATAGAGCCAATTGAAGTAATTTTGATGTATATTTTGAGCATTGAAGATTAATAAATAAGCCTCCCCCACTAAGACAGAGGCCCGAAGACGTAGGTAAAGTTGTCGAACTCCGTTATCAACTTCTAGTGTCTTGAATCTGCTTATGCTTTGTTGTTTTTACTTCTTATGTGATGAAACTTCTATTCTTAATCTTGTTCTCCTTCTTATTAAGTCTTAACTGGTAAAATTTTGCATGCAACATACTTAACCATAGTCATTTAAAAGATCATTTAGGATCACACATGGATACCAAAACCATCACCATACCTTGTACATCAACCATGTACCAGAACTTATATCATACCATATACAACAACCATATACCACAACTTGTACCATACCATGTACATCAACCTGTATCAACCATGCATCAACTATGCATTGAATGATGTGCCTCAAGCAAACACCAAATAATGTGCCTCATACATATGACACCATATACAATAGGATATCATCAATGAAGTGCCTCAAGCATGTGATAAAATCACCATAATATATACCAAACCAGACACCGAGATAGCCAAGATATGCTTCTAATCAATATACCATAACATCACCAAGATGTACCTCAAGCATATGCCCAAATATCCAAAACATGTTCCACAATGTACTTCAAGCATATATCATACCATGTACCATATGCCTCAAGTATATGCCAATGTCACAAATATGTGCTTCTAACATTGAATCATAACATCCATAAACCAAGTACCAAGGATATGTCTCAAGCATGTATCAATGTCACCAAGACATGAACCTCAACCATATGCAACCATGTACCAAAAGGCCTCCAAGACATACCTTAAGCATGTTCCAAACCATCCATGCATCAAATACATAAAGACATAACTTTACTCATGATGAAACCTGATGCATACTATCTCATACCCTGTAACAACCCTGTTGTGTCATCATGCCTTCTTGTAATCTGGACCAAGCATCATTTTTCAAAACCTTTTCACAAATTTGCGACTTGCTCCACTGTGACCCACTGATGTTCGCACCTTGTTGCACTGTGACCCATGGATTTTCGTGTCTTGCTCCACTGTGACCCACAAATAACCTCAGAAAGCTAGTTTGTAGACTTTTCCTTTGCTTCCCTTCACTACTTCATACTTCACTACCTCATACTTTGCTACATTAGATATGCTACGAAAATATTTACAATTGAAAGATAGATAATCATTGAACTTGTGTGTGTAAGAATGAGAGGCTTCTTGAAGTGTATTTATACTTGTCCATGTGATTTATTTCCCTAACTTTATGCTAACGTGTACTTTCTTTTTATAACCACTTTATTGTTTAATAAATGTCTTGTAGCATCTTGTTATAACCTTTTAGGGGCTTCTTAACCATTCTTCGGGGCTTCCAACTTCATGACCTCATAACTCCTCAACCATGAGGAACTACGTGGCATTCCATATACTGTTGGAAATGGCATGAATATGACTATCCATCTATGAGTTTGTTACCTGCATTTACACTGTCCTTCATTTACTTATTCCTCAAACAATTTCTGGATTCATGACCACATCTATGGGTTTCTTATAGACTTCTTCAAAGCGTCTTCCCATGAGGGCCATGCTTAAAGCTACGCCATAAGGGAACGACTTTGGAGACTCCTTTAAATTCACCCATCACGTCTGTTGACATCAATGAAAACCATTTATGTTGACACGTCAATGAAAACCACTTATGTTGACATCAATGACAACCAACTATCCAATAACATCAATGAAAACCAAATTTCCAACAATCTCCTCCTTTGGCATTGATGACAACACTCATACTCCACCTGTGACCAATGCTCTCGATCTTTCTCTCCTCATTCTCTCCCCATTTGACATCAATGGCAAGGGTATCTTCCTTTAGGGCTACTCCCCATGTCTTCATGCTTCTGATCTTTTTCTTTTGATATTTCTCTTTCTTCCTCATAGGAAAAAGAGTAAATCCCCCTGTCGATATCTCTCCTCCTATCTTCATACTACTAATATGGTCTCTCTCACTGAAATTTTTTCTCCCCTTGACTTCTCTACAAGATTTTGTGTAGATCAATGTGGGGCTTCCTGTACTTGATTTTCATCCTCTCTTCTGATGCTCTTTGTCTATTGGTGACCCCTCTTGTAATTCAGTGATATATATATAAAACATTCAAAGTTACTTGACTTCAAGTCTTCATGGCTTGTCAAGTTCATTGTTTAGACAACAATGACAACATCATTCGACAATTTCCTTCTGATGATATAACTTCTATTGATGGTTTCTCTTCCCTATTTTTTTGTGCCTTTCACTTCTTTATTTCATGTGACTAATTGGTTCCACTTGTACAATAATTCCATTGATTCCACTTATTCCAATTTATAACATGCTTTCATACACTGTCATATATATGTTTAGACATGTCAAAGCTGTAACAAATCCATCTTTTTCCATATGTCATAAAATTGTCCATGATTCTGCTACTCAATTGCATACAATGTTAACCCATCTGTTACTTTAACGTTATGAAGACTTCTTTGAATATTCTGCAACTGATCACTACATATTTCTTACTGCTCAATCTGACTGTTCAATTTTCAAATCAGATTCTACATGTCTACAACAATCTATACTGAATATATCCATGTCTGAATACATGCCTGGAATCCTAAATAAAATCATAAATCTCTGCCTGAAAAATGTGCCATTGATATTCTTCGTAATTGTCAGTTGATACCTACATGGGAATGTGTTCTTGAAGTTGTTCTTCAAACAACCGATCACAAGACATTCTGCACTTTTGTTATCAAACCACTATGAAACTGCATTTTCAAACACTACAAACTCTTTATACTACTCGAAAGATAGTTCTTTGATCTGTAGAGTTGTTGCTTAGACTCCCCCTCTTCAGCTAGGATTCTCCAAGTCAAATTGCTTGGAAAGGTGGAGGAATCCGCCCTAATTTGGAGTAATCTTCCTCTTCATAATCTTCTTGAATTTTGACATTTTGTTCATCATCTTCCTGGATTTTGTCATCTTTCTCTTTGCCTATAGATCCATCATCATTTTGCGCTGCTACAAATTTTGTGAGTACGATCTCCGAGACCTAGTTTTCATTCACCTATTCTTCTTGTTTTTCATTTCTTCTCCAAACCTTCATGTATCTTACATATTTTTTTCCTATATATTTGTCTCGATCTTGTACTACTCCAAATCCTGCGAGTACGACTTCTGAGTATTCTTCATTCATACGTTTTTCCTTTACATGTTCTTGTTTTCTTTCCCAAACTTCTTATATCTAATATCAGTGTTCTCTTTCATGGAAGTATCCATCATGCTTCTACAGTCACATGTTAAATTTCCATAGTTGTGGCACTTGTAACATTCAATATTGTGTGGGGCCACATACACATTTCTTACTTGACCATTTCTTCCATAAGCTCTGCAATCTACAACTTGATGTCCAAACTTATTACAATTAAAACAATTACCATAAAAGAAACTTTGATACTTAGGAGTAAATGATCTTCTTTTTTTGTAGTCCTTCCAAACTCATGTCTTGGTTGATCACAGTCTTTTCTTTTGTTGTTTCCTTCACAATGATTGAAGCTTCTTTGATACATGAAAGTGGAGGGTCTTCTTTGATATTCATCTCTTCTATAATCTTCATCTTGAGTTTTCTTCATTTCTAGAATATTATTCTTTGAGGGCTCACATTCTTCAAGCTTCTTTGATACCTGAAAGTGGAGGGTCTTCTTTGATATTTGTCTCTTATGTAATCTTCGTCTTGAATTTTCTTCATTTCTAAAATATTCTTCTTTGAGGGCTCACATTCTTCCTTCTTAATAGGGTCGTTGATGACTTCTGCATAACTCTTATTCTTCTCTTCATTCTTCCTTTCTAGCAACATGTAACACTTCCCTTCAAATTTCTTTATTGATGATGTAGAGCTTTCTCTCGACTCTTCAGTGTTCTTGCTGAGCTCAACAACTTTAACTCGTAGTGTACTTGTGTGGGGCCACATACACATTTCTTGGCTGACCATTTCTTCCATAAGCTTTGCAATCTACATCTTTATGTCCAAACTTATTACAATTAAAACAATGACCTTAAAATAAACTTTGATAACTTGGAGTAAATGATCTTCTTTGTTTTGTAGTCCTTCCGAACTCATGTCTTGGTTGATCACAATCTTCTCTTTTGTTGTTTCCTTCACAATGATTGAAGCTTATTTGATACATGAAAGTGGAGGGTCTTCTTTGATATTCGTCTCTTCTGTAATCTTCGTCTTGATTTTTCTTCATTTCTAGAATATTATTCTTTGAGGGCTCACATTCTTCAAGCTTCTTTGATACCTAAAAGTGGAGGGTCTTCTTTGATATTCATCTCTTATGTAATCGTTGTCTTGATTTGTCTTCATTTCTAGAATATTCTTCTTTGAGGGCTCACAGTCTTCCTTCTTAATAGGGTCGTTGATGTCTTCTGCATAGCTCTTAGTCTTCTCTTCATTCTTCCTTTCTAGCAACTTGTAACACTTCCCTTCAAATTTCTTTATTAATGATGTGGAGCTTTCTCTCGACTCTTCAGTTTTCTTGCTAAGCTTAACAACTTTGACTTGTAATGTGAGAACTTATTCTTCAAGCTTCTCACAATCTTCTTCTTTCTTCATCATCTGGATCAAAATGACTTCTTCATTTCTCTTTGTTTCTTCAAGTTGGGTCTTCAAGGAGATAATTCCTTCTTCAAGTCTTCTTTCTTGTTAACTGAATTATTCTTCAAGCTTGTTTACGTCCTCTGATATTTCCTTGAAATGGTTAGTCAAAATATTTTCTCTCTTCTCTGATCTTTCTTTGTGCTACTATTTTGGCTTCCAAAAACTACTTTTCTTCTAACTGACTTTTGCATGCTTCTTCAATCATTATGGCTTCTTCTACTTGGAATTTTAGGTTTGTAATCATATGTTGAACTTCTTCAAAGTTGGAATTTTGAGACCCCTTCTTTAGTTCGATCAATTCTTCCTTGAGTGACTTGTTCTTCCTTTTTTTTTTCATCAGATCGTCTAAAGCGTTGAATAATTCTGCTTCAAGATTTACTATTCCTTATTCACAATCTTCTTCTTCTAAACTGTCCAACATGAAGAGCATATTTCATCTCGTTCTTCTTCATCATTTTCTATATTCTGATTAATATGCTATAGCTTTGCTATAGAATGAGATTCTTTAAAGTATAGATTATGTAGTTTATCCCAAAGTTCTTTGGCCGATCAACATTGTCTCATTTTGTATTTTATTGGATCCAGTAATCCTTCCAAGATAAAATCCATTGCTATTTTGTTTTTTCTTTTCAATTCCTTCTTGGTTGCAGTCTTCAGTTTCTTTGAACCGACGTATCTCGTAACAACTGAGTACCAAATATCATATCTATGTGCTCCTAGAAATACTTTCATCCTGTTTCTCCACATCTCATAGCTCTGACCATTCTGACAATCAAACTGTGGTACTCTGATCTTAGCATACTCCATGATCTTCCTTCCAGTGGTTAAACTATTTTCTTGAAGGACCCGCTCTGAAACAAATTGTTGGAACACTGAGATGGGGGGGTGAATCAGTATGATCATTTTTACCTCTTTCAATCACAATATATAAACTTCAACTTTATCAACAATATTCAATAGATTATCACTTATGCATTCAGTATATCATTGCATCATAAACAATATCATTCATTAGTGCATAATAAACTACCACAGATACACAGTACACCAAAATTTACGTGAAAACCCAAATGGAAGAAAACCACATAATTCTTTCTTATATATATTAAAAATACATTTATAGGAGGCCCCAACTTCCCAATTATCCAACACCAGCTTGAAAGAGGCACCAACCCCCTGATTTACAGGCACCAACCTGAAGGAAGCTCCAACTCCCTGAATTCTCCAGCTACAAATGGAAGGAGGCTACGACCCCCTGATTTACAAGAACCAACCTAAAGGAATATTCAACTCTCTGAATTCTTAAGCTACAATTGGAAGGAGGCTATGACCCCCTGATTTACAGACACCAACCTGAAGGAAGCTCCAACTCCCTGAATTCTCCAGCTACAAATAGAAGGAGGCTACGACCCCCTAATTTACAATCTCCAACCTGACAAAAGCTCCAACTCCCTGAGTTATTTAGCACCAACAAGAAGGAGTTTACAACCCACTTTCCTTGTCCTATCCTACTGCCTTGAAATATAAGTGTAGACTCAAACTGTCACTACCACTGATCAACCTGTAACTACCAGTTGTTGACAGGCGAAAGTGATCGTCCGTCAATTGGAAGAATGAGTCTGATCTGGGGTTGTCTAAATAACCCAAGCTGTTTGGTATAACTCGTTCTGACGGGTTTAATGGCTCCGTTGGCCAATCTAAAAGTCCTAGAAGGAACGAATAAAAGAAATAAAAGAGATAACTATTAAATAACCACTTAATATGTATATGTACATAAATATATATAACTATTGTAGATAGTATTTAAACAACAGATCTACCAATCTTGTTTATGTGCATGATATACAAGATGTGAGTTTTAATCTAAACTCACGAAAATCTATGTGAAGATGGTTGCTTTAACAAAAGCAGATAAAGAAAGAACATAAGCTATTTTTTGTTTTCTCTTTATTAATCTAAGATTAAATAGAAAAATATACTATGAAACAGGAGTATGTGGACGATCAAAGCCAGACCATATATTAGAGTTTCGAAAAAAAACAAATGACAAAAATAATAAAACTAATCTATTAATATATCCAACATCTATATGATTATAGAATATCTAGCCAGCCTATCCAAAAGATAAACCTGCAATGAACCTTGAACTGTTTGGAATAAATGCAAAACAGTATATTGATTGTTGAATTTCAATGACAAAACGATGAGATGCAACTAATCGCTGTGATATTTGTGATTGCAAGCAATTACATTCAAGATAAATCTAATTGTAACAACATGCTTTTAATCATTCAACAAAACTAAAGAAAAATCTTATCATTTGGGTTGAATGGATGATCACTCTTTTTAATATCTGAAGCATCAAAATGTGGACTATATTTTAAACAAATTTTCCCAATGTCATAATAAATTGTGAAGACAAAAGCTATCAACAACTATTAATTAATTAGGATAAACAAACCATAAATGAAAACAACATATACAAAGAGCTAAAGTCGAAATGTAAATATATGTTCCGTTCAAATTCATGAATAAATTGTCCACCTTCAGCCCCAAGCCAAGATGCCTTGATTACAAAAAATACGAGTTTTTAAAGGGTTTAGAAAATCTAACTACCTTATCTTGTAAGATAAGAGTAAATTTCCACAATGATTTTGCTGATTACAAAAATAGAGGGGAATATAACCACTCCATATCACACTAAATCTCAAAAAACTAAAAGAATTTGTTCGTGTTTACAAAAATGAGCCAAAGATATGGCTAATAAGCCCATAAATTATTCATATCATTTGATCACCATAAACTGACATATATCCGGAAAGAAAAGGATGAAATAAAGAAATTCAGATATACATTTGAGCAATATCTTGTCAATTTCGAGCAAGAATAGACTGGCTACAAAATATGTTGATTCTGTAGCTAGTCTTATTTTAGCAACTAAATCTAATTTACTCTATAAACAAAGATATAACACAATTTAAGATAAAAACAAATCTTTACCTTTAACTGAAAATCAATTCGATTTACAGGATGTCACAATTGACCACTATTGTTACACTCTCGGCATTCTTCACTATTATGTTCCCAGTCATTTTCAAATGTTTGCCTTGTCTGTGAACAACAGAATTTAGCCTATGATTTTCATCCGTTAGTGAGTCGAATTGAACAGTGAGGGTTTTGATTTTCGATTGTAAAATGGGTATGTCTGCATAATACTTATCAATCTAGAAAAAAAAGATTTCACATTGTGAATCTGTGACAGCCGCTTGAGAATACCCATGGTCGTGTGCCGGAACGTCTCCACTGTTACCTATGGATTTCTTATCAAACTTGATACCTAGAAATCCTTGACTGTGCTTCAGGTAGGGTGGAAAATTATCCACGAAATTGTAAGCCTGGTCGAGACCTGTTTTGAGGGAAGGAGGGTCTTCTTCGGCCAAGAATCTCTCTATCTCCGAATCGGAGCTCTCATGGATCTCGATCGTTTTGATCGAGCTCACATGAGAGTTTGGTTTATTTCGTAGTTTCCTTGAGATCAACCTACCTGCCCTTTTATTTTTAAAACCTAGATCGATGTCAC
>SNQJ01S0062676.1:62228-76648 GCA_010110895.2 Picea sitchensis
ATGGGCGTGTTGTTCATGGCTCTGCTCAACAACTTTTGGGTCAGGTATAGGCTCATTGAGGGTGGCCGCAACACATGCCTCTATAGATGAAGGAACCACTCTGGCAGGGACTATGGTTTCCTCTATCATGGGTTTGTCAACCTCTATAGCATTGGAGTTAATGAGACCATTTCGGGTTAGGAAGGCGTTCCAGTCATCATTTTGTAAATTCAATTGATGTACCAACAATATCTTTATCAAACCGTGGTGAAATAGGCTTGAATCCAATCGTTGTCTCTTATACCTCTTCGCCATTTTATACAGGCTTCTCCACATGTAATAGGGCATATTTAATTGAAACCCGATGAAATTCATCAACAAACGTATGTGATATATAAAAACAAAACCAAAGCGGCCCTCGCACATCACGAATTGTTTCAAGAATGCTAGCAAACCATGCCACCGAGTTTTCAATAAGGACACAAGCATACCTTTATCACAACAGTTTATTTTTCAAGATGTGAAGAATAGGCTCCACGGAACCTCCTCAACCTTGGCGTTTTTGAACCACTTATGCCCGCTCAAAGGAAGACCTATTGCTGGACCTAAAAATTCCTCTAAGACCTCGACCTGAATGTCTCCTACCTTGGCTCGACATCCGTCAAAAGAAAGGGCAAATTTTTGAGTAGTTTGCAAGTTAAAACCCTGGAATTTCTCAAGAAAAACAAGCCAGCCTTGACCCTCGAGATCCTCCCTTACATCATCACACAGAAGCAAGGTCTGAGAGCCATTGGGTTCAATCCTGACGACCGGGGCCATGGGGATACGAAAGGAAGACAATAAAACACAGTGAGTATGGAAGGTTTCTAAGAGAAGACCAGAGCGACATTTCAGACCCAAAAACTCATCAATACCCTAGCGCATATGAACAGAGGTTATTCAATACCAAATGAAAGGCGTTTCGTGAAATGAATGCCAGGAGTACATGCGAAACCCGAGTCTTATCTCAAGGTGATGGGCTTATCGTTGTCGGACTTCCACCTCCCACAGGGTACAGGCCACAACCAGGTGCATTAAACTTCATCATTGTGCAACAAGGTGGGTTTGGTTTCTAAAGTTCAGGAGAGGGAAAATTTTATAAACCAAAATGTAATGACAAGGATATGCATGACCAAGAGCCATAAAAAATATATATCATGGTTTAAATCAAATGGATCATTGGTGATTCAAATAACAACCCAAAGCATGCTTCACATTTGAGGAGTCAACAAAGAAGAGGAGCTTTATAGTAGGAAACAAAAATCTTTGTTAACAAAAATTGTAGAGCCATCCATATTTCATAAGCTTTAGATAAAGAGGTAAAACAATCATAGGTTTTAATTCTTCGTTCATGCTTTCAATCATGAACGAAGCATGAAAACGAAAATACTAGGAATAACTGAAAGATCACATTTGTAGTTTAAAAAATTTCTTATGAAGAACAATAATCGTATGACCCCCAGGTAGGCAGCTACATAATTTATTATTTAATGCTTTAAAAAGTTGAAAATATGTAGGGCTACCAACAATGGCGACTTGCTGGGAGAAGCAGTTATCTCTGTATCACTGATGAGTTCAGGTTAGAAATGTTTGAATTATTTCAAATTAGAAAACAACTGAAAGACATTTGAGCATCTTTGATAATCATTACGTGGTCCATCTTAAGATATCTTTCGTTAAAAAATAAAATATGGTGACAAACTTCTCAAATGAAAGCCACGATGTTTAAGTTAATGGCTTCAATGTTGTTGACAGGGCCACTACTGCCAGCAAGCGTCCATAGCATCGATAGGGATGTCAATTAACCCACTCTGATGCCTCTATCCTGTCCAAGAAATTTCAAATCGGAATGAAGGATGCTTATGATCAAAAAGAATTTTACCTAAGAATTTTCTTTAACCTAACATCGCTTCGCTACCAGTGGGCCCGTTCAGTACCTCGACGAAGTTTTCTTGGCATCATGCATGCATTAACCCACTTCCAGTAGACCTATTCAGTATCCCGACAGGTTTGCAAACACTTACCACAACTCTTGGGAGAATTATTGATATAATTTAAAGATATTCAGAAGAGCGGGGGTGATGCTGAAAATTTCAGTCTTTGGCACATTTCTTATTTTTCGGCTCTTTTAATTTATTTATTTTTGCTAACCTTCATCATGGTCTGAAAATAGTTCACTGATGAAACTATTTTTTCGAGGACAGGAAGGCATCATTGAGTTTCTTTCTTTAAAAGCATGGACAACGTAAAGAGATTTTAATGGTAGTCGTGTTTTCTCTCAAATGCAAATTGAAACCAAAAATCAATTCTCGTCAAAAAACCATCTTTAACTAGTCTATGTTTTTTCTTACAGTAGTTGATGCTCTGACAGTCCTTGACAGTTGTTTAAAGATGAAGCATTATGTTCTCCCTTTTGAACTGGACCGTAATACAGGCATGTTTGAACGAGAAGGCCAAAACAAAAATTAATAAAAAGAAAGAAAAATGAAAAGGAAAACCAAAACAAACCAAAACAGAAAAGATATGTACAAAAGGTGTATCTAGTATTTGTCAGGTGAAATACCTCTTGAGAGCTTGGCCATTCACTAGAAAAGTGTCTGGTTGTCCTTCTAAATTCTACAGGAAGAAAGAACTGGGACCTATTTTTTCGGTGATTAAGAAGGGTCCCAACCACAGGTTTTGGAACTTTGTATGTTCGCCTTTCCCCTCATGAGGTTTATCCCACTTGAGGACAAGATCACCTACCTCAAAATTCCTGTCCGAAAAAAAACTCGAATCAAACCAACTTTTGACAATATGTTGATGCTGATCCAGTTTTTGTTTTGCTCAAGCTCTCACCTCTTCTAACTTCAGCAAAGCATTGATCCGACTTTCCAAGGGAGGGAAATCTTCTTCCTGAACTTTCTGGGATAGTTGAAGAGAAGGAAGCAGAACGTGAGTAGGAAGAATCGTTTCC
Source organism: Picea sitchensis (assembly GCA_010110895.2). Classification (NCBI taxonomy): domain Eukaryota; kingdom Viridiplantae; phylum Streptophyta; class Pinopsida; order Pinales; family Pinaceae; genus Picea; species Picea sitchensis. The sequence continues at coordinate 65,203 of SNQJ01S0062676.1, forward strand.
CTTCCGTAAACAAGAAAGAAGGGGGAATTACCAATAACGGTTTTTGGGGTCACCCTATCAGCCCATATTGCATTAAAAAGTGCGTTGTGCCAGTTTTTGTGGTTTTCGGAAACTGTCCTCTTGATGATCTTGATCAGGTTTTTCTTTGTCAATTCTGCTAAACCATTTCCTTGGGGGTAATAGCTGGCAGAATATTTCAGTTTTATCCATTTTTCTAAAGCAAAGACACTCATATCGAGGGATGAGAAATAGGAGGCATTATCGAAAACCAGACATTCAGGAATACCGAATCGAGTAATTATGTTTGAATTAAGGAAAGATATTACCTGACTGGTGTTTACCACTTTTAATGGTGCAGCCTCAAACCATCTAGTAAAATAGTTTGTTGCTGTAATGATCAATTTATGTTGCTGCGAGGAGGTGGGGTTAATTGGGCCAATGATGTCAAGACCCCATTGCTGAAAAGGGAAATCCACCGAGACAGGTTGCAGTGGGAATGCTACCTTCTGTACTCTTCCAGAAGCCTTTTGATAGATTACGCATTTGCGGCATAATGCATGGGCATATTTGAAAAGCGAGGGCCAATAATACCCTGCCCTTAGTACTTTGTGGGTGGTAGTGTCTCCACCGAAATGCCCACCAGCTTCCCCTGCATGCAACTCAGAAAAGACTTTATCTGCTTCATCTCTTGCTAGACAACGCATAAGGATTTCATCAAAGATTTTGCGAAATAATATACCATTCACAAGTTGGAAAGGTGCAGACTTTAATCTCAACGCTCTCCTCTTTTTTGGATTAAGGTGACGAGGAGTTGAACCGTGTGTTAGATAAAAATTAATGTCGTCATACCAAGAATTGGTAGGATTTTGTATATAGCAGATTGGACTTTGATCTTCAATTAACATATCAGTTTGACTTTGTTGTTCTTCAACTGAATCAACAACTAATTTACATAGACCTTGGCCTCTAACAATTTGCGTCGGGGTGATCTCGAGGTCATACTCTTGTAAGGATGTGACCCAGTTTGCCCGCTTTTCACCCAGTTCTTTCTGTACTAGCAAATTTCTGACAGCAGGGTAATGAACAACGAATTTAGTTCTAGATTTCAGTAGATACGATCGAAAATGTTTTACCTCTTTAAAAACAGTGTAATCCTTATGATCTACAACTGGATAATTAAGCTCTACTCCCTTAAAGGATGAGCTCATAAAGGTAATGAGAACCTCGTTGTTTTCAGCATTCTTTTGGGTTAGCACAGCGGCATAAGATCGATTGGAGGAAAACGTGTAAAAAGTGAAATCTCGTGAAAAGTCAGGGCTTATTAGAGATGGAGCCTCCACTATAGATTTTTTGATTGATTCAAAAGCTTGAATTTCTTGAGGTCCCTTATGATATTGCACATCCTTTTTTATTAAGTTTTGTAAAGGCCTCACCATTTCCAAGAAACTCGGAACGAACCTTCTGACAAAATTTATCTGACCAAAGAAAGATTGCATAGATTTTTTAGAAGAGAGGGGAGGAAGTTTTGAAATGACTTGAGTCCTCTCAGGATCAATGATCATACCTTCATTGGATAGTATGAATCCGAGCAGCTTGCCTTGTTCCACTGCAAAGATAGATTTTTTAGGATTTAGAGAGATGTTGTACTTACGACATTGTTGTAAAACAGATCTCAGATGGGCTAAATGATCTCCCTTATTCTTGGAGAAAAAAGTGACATCATCGAGATAGACCACTACAGATTGATTGATTAGACTGCGAAAAACAATATCCATCGCTCTCTGAAAAGTGGCACCGGTATTTATAAGTCCAAAGAGCATCTTTCTATAAGCATAGGTACCCCATGGTGTACAGAAAGTGGTTTTCAGCTGATCTGGAGAAGACATGACGACCTGGTTGTACCCTTAAAAATCATCTAGTAGTGACAATATTTCAGAACCGGATACCTGTTGGAGAATTTGTTCCATCAAAGGGACAGGGTAGTTGTCTTTGTTAGATGCTCGGTTTAAGTTTCGAAAGTCGACACATAGTCAAATTTCTCCACTTTTCTTTCTCACAGGGACAAGGTTAGAAACCCACGGTGTATGCCTTATTGAGAAAATTATCTTTGCATTCAAAAGTTTGTTTAGTTCCTTCTTGACCGTTGGTTCAAGTTTTGGGTGCATATTTCTTAACTTCTGTTGAAAAGGTTGAGTCTAGGGTTTCATGGGAATGGTATGTTGTATAATGTTAGGTTCAAATGTTTTTAGATCATCATATGTCCAAGCAAAGACATCCTTAAATTATTTAAACAGTTTTATAAAGGTTGATTTCTCTTGCTCGGAACATGTCGTTCACAAATTGATGCACTGTGGATTATCTTTAGTTCCCAGATTTACCTTTTCATGGGTCAAGGAAGAACTATTCATTTTACAATTTACTGATTTTATGAATTTGTCATGCAAATCATAAAACATTTCTAATTTTACCACATATTTCAGGATAGAATTTACTAGATCTGATGTCGTTTCGGAAGACCTTGGGTCTGATATTACCATAAAATTGCAGAGGTCTTCATCATAGGTGCCTTCATCGATAACCACACCTCGAAAAGTGTCTTCCATGTGCAGGAAACTGATGATTTGTTGATCATCATCGAACACTCTCCAGTTAGTTATGTTGTCTGGGACTGATGGTGTGAACAACAACTCGATCGAAAATGCGTTCGGAGAAAGGCCTTTTGCGGGAAAAAGTTTGGAAGCAACATTAGCTAACAAGTCCGCCTTAGAATTATTTAATCTTGGAATGGATTTAATGTTAAATGCGAAATTTTTTTGCATTAGATTCCATACCTCAGCTTGATAACTTTTTAGGTGTGGCGATAGGTAATGAATGGAATTTCTTACCTGCCTGACCACAATTTCTTAATCGCCGAATACCAGTAAATTCTGTATTTTCAAATCTAGTGTCTTTCTGAGTCCTTGTAGAAGTGCCTCATATTCAGCCGTGTTGTTTGTGCATTCAAATTCTAATTGGCAAGCGATCAAATTTTTGTTCCCTGCTGGGTCAATGAGGACACATCCTGCACTAGCTCCTTCTTTAGATTTGGATCCGTTGAAGTAGAGAAACCATATGTGAGCCTCATCAACCGTATGTGACACATTAGGAAGAACTGTCGACTGCGTGCATGTCATGAGTTCCGACTATTGTTCCGGGTTAGTAATGATAGAAGTTTTCGCCATGAAGTTACCGAAAAAGGTGTTCATTCCCTGCATTTCAGGTGAATTAGCGGAAGCAGTAAATGGTTCATTAGCATCATTTAAATCGGTCACGGCGAACTTGTGGTAACGCTCACGATTGATCTTGATTTTGTTAGGCTTTTCATTCTCTAGCAGCCACAAATGGGACCAGTCTGTCACAAAGTAGCCATGCAACTGTTCGGACCAATCCCTACTTAAAAATAATCCATATACTTCAGGGATGTCAACAATAATGATATCAATAATCTGGTGAACTTTAGGATTAGAGGATAAGCTAATAAGGACATTTTTTAATTCACCTATCACTTTAACGATGGTTCGATCAAGCTGAATAATTTTCAGATTGGAAGGTTGAACTTCAGCATTGATTTTTTGGCCGACAGACCAAGGCATTACATTTGACGATGCGCTAGAATCTACCATACAATTATGTACATTCCTATTGAAAATTTCGAAGGTCAATAAAAAAGGTGGAACATTTTTACGAACATTGTCAACAGAACTTTGTTGGTTTTTAGTCGTAGTCCCTAGAATTATTTTATCTACATTTGTTATACTTTTTACAGCAAGGTCTCTTTTATCCGAGAGTTCTAGTGTAGTTTTAGCAGGGACCTTTTGAGGTGTTTTAGGGCTGATTTCTGTCAGTTTTTTGTTGTTCACATTGTTGTTTTTGTTGTTTTCCGCAATGTTCTAAAGCATCTTTTGCAGAAGAAAAGAGAATTTCAACAATTCATAAACATAAATATTAGCTCTAAGTTCCTTAAGGTCTTCAATCAAATCGTATTCTAAACTTGGGGTTGCTGAATTCTGTTTAGTTTCAGTCTTCTTAAACTATTTTTGGGGCGAATTAGTTCCAATTTCAGAAGAGGGTTTGTTCTGGGTTTTTCTTATGGTATTGTAAGGATGAACTGTTTCAAAATTAGCTTGAAAGATACTGTTCGAAAAATGTCCGAAGATGTTGGGAGAGGGTTCGTCCTCTTCCACTGTTTCTTGTTCAACCATGTCTTCAGAAATCTCAGGGGGAACTGAGTTATCATGTGCTTCAAGGATTGTCTGTATTGCATATTGTAGGTTTTCTAGATTAAGGCCTTCAGAATTTAAGTTGGGTTGGTTTGTGGGAAAATGTTTTCTAAAAGGGGGTTTGTAAGATCTCTTGCTTGAAGAAGATTCTTCAGCTGATCTCCTTAAATCTACGACTTAATTTGACAATTTCTTAATGATCGTTTGTAAACTTTCCATATCTGAACTCTCTAATTGAGTTTTGATTTGGGGAGGTCTAGGAAGAATTTATATTTTCTTCTTGGAAGATGGGGTAATCTCTACCTCATTACTGATATTATCCTTTAGGCTTAGAATATCTTTCTCAATTTGGCTTGCTTCCTCGAAGGCTTCCAATAACGTTGTCTTCTTAGACCTTTTTACCCAAATTGTTATATTCTGGTGTAGAGCTTTGGTGTAATATGCGACGATAAGATTTTCAACAGGCATTGAATCAATGGGGATCCAATTTTTTAACGTGAGAAACCTTTGATTAAAATCTTTTATTTTTTCTTTAGGGTTCATCTTTAAGCTGGAGAGTTCCATGACTAAGACTTCAGGAGATTTTTCATCTCCAAATTTCTCGAGGAAACAAGACTCGAATTTATCCCAAGATACAATGGTGTGGGGTTGTTGGGAAAAATACCACGTAGAGGCATTGACTTCGAACGTATACAGAAAAATTCTACATACTACATCCTCATGTTCTACGCTTCGGAGTCTAATGGCTAGCATGAATTTTTTTATGTGATCCTCAGCGATTTGTTTAGAATCTGGATCGAATTTAGGGAGCCATTTCTCCGGATGTTTAGGCAAAGGGTGTTGGGGTCCAAGTATGGCCACAACATCTTGATCGAGCCAAGGCCTAGAGGGATTGTTTGGATTTTCCATGGGCGAAGATGGTGTTGGAGGCTGAGATGAAGAACTACCTTCGTCAGATGACTCACCTCCTGAAGAGGAAGGGGATGAAGGAGGTGGTGAAGGTAGGATACCAGATCCTCCGACTGCAAGAGTGAGGATGCGATCTGGATCCGTAGGATTTAAGAGAAGGCCATTACCTTCAAGTTGTTCCCTGATATCAGATAAATATAAGGGTTGATTTAGTGGCCGACCTGGTTCTCTGATATGGGCCAAAGCACTGTGTGTCCTCAGAAGTGATTGACGAACAATTTCTTGTACGTCGGACCCTAGAGGGTTTGGTGTTACTGGCTCAACGGTAATTTATGGATTTTCATTTAAGGTGGTTGTTGTTTGAGAAGTAACGTTGTCGTCAGAACAACTTCTTGTTACTATAGGAGAGCGGGTGTGAGGAGGAGGAGTCTTGCGACCTCCACGTGTCATCAATCGTGTTCAGACCCTCCTTCTAGCGCCATTTGTTGATAGACGAAAGTGACCGTCCGTCAATTGGAAGAACGAGTCCGGTCCGAGGTTGTCTAAATAACCCAAGTCATTTGGTATAACTCGTTTTGACAGGTTTAATGGCTCCGTTGGCCAATCTAAAAGTCCTAGAAAGAACGAATAAAAGAAATAAAAGAGCTAACTATTAAATAACCACATAATATGTATATGTACATAAATATATATAACTATTGTAGATAGTATTTAAACAATAGATCTACCTATCTTGTTTATGTGCATGATATACAAGATGCGAGTTTTAATCTAAACTCACGAAAATCTATGTGAAGATGGTTGCTTTAACAAAAGAACATAAGCTATTTTTTGTTTTCTCTTTATTAATCTAAGATTAAATAGAAAAATATACTATGAAACAGGAGTATGTGGATGGTCAAAACCATACCATATATTAGGGTTTCGGAAACAAACAAATGACAAAAAGAATAAAACTAAACTATTAATGCATCCAACATCTGTATGATTATAGAATATCCAGCCAGCCTGTCCAAAAGATAAACCTGCAATGAACCTTGAACTGTTTGGAATAAATGCAAAACATTATATTGACTATTGAATTTCAATGACAAAATGATGAGATGCAACTAATCGTTGTGATATTTGTGATTACAAGCAATTACATTCAAGATAAATCTAACTGTAACAACATGCTTTTAATCATTCAACAAAACTAAAGAAAAATCGTATCATTTGGGTTGAATGGATGATCACTCTTTTTAATATCTAAAGCATCAAAATGTGGACTATATTTTAAAGACATTTTCTCAATGTCATAATAAATTGTGAAGACAAAAGCTATCAACAACTATTAATTAATTAGGATAAACAAACCATAAACGAAAACAACATTTACAGAGAGCTAAAGTCGAAATGTAAATATATGTTCCGTCCAAATTCGTGAATAAATTGTCCACCTTCAGCCCCAGGCCAAGATGCCTTGATTACAAAAAATACGAGTTTTTAAAGGGTTTAGAAAAGCTAACTGCCTTATCTTGTAAGATAAGAGTAAATTTCCACAATGATTCTTCTAATTACAAAAATAGAGGGGAATATAACCACTCCATATCACACTCAATCTCAAAAAACTAAAAGAGTTTGTTCATGTTTACAAAAATGAGCCAAAGATATGGCTAATAAGCCCATAAATTCTTCATATCATTTGATCACCATAAACTGTCAGATATCCAGAAAGAAAATGATGAAATAAAGAAATTCAGATATACATTTGACCAATATCTTCTCAATTTCGAACAAGAATAGACTGGCTACAAAATTTGTTGATTCTGTAGCTAGTCTTATTTTAGCAACGGAATCTAATTTACTCTATAAACAAAGATATAACACAATTTAAGATAAAAACAAATCTTTACCTTTAACTGAAAATCAATTTGATTTACAGGATGTCAGAATTGACCACTGCTGTTACACTCTTGACGTTCTTCACTATTATGTTCCCAGTCGTTTTCAAACTTTTTCCTTGTCTGTGAACAACGGACTTTAGCCTATGATTTTCATCCGTTAGTGAGTCAACTTGAACAATGAGGGTTTTGATTTGCAATTATAAAATGGGTATGTCTGCATAATACTTATCAATCCAGAATAAACAGATTTTAGATTGTGAATCTGTGACAACCGCTGGAGAATACCCACGGTTGTGTGCCGGAACGTCTCCACTGTTACCTAAGGTTTTCTTATCAAACTTGATACCTGGAAATCCTTGACTATGCTTCAGGCAGGGTGGAAAATTATCCACAAAATTGTAAGCCTGGTCGAGACCTATTTTGAGGGAAGGAGGGTCTTCTTCGGCCAAGAATATCTCTATCTCCGAATCAGAGCTCTCATGGATCTCGATCATTTTGATCGAGCTCACATGAGAGTTTGGTTTATTTCGTAGTTTCCTTGAGATCAACCTACCTGCCCTTTTATTTTTAAAACCTAGATCGATGTCACCTTTAGATGGTTTGCACATAGGCATGTTTGCGTTCTTAGCAGAGGCGTTAGAATGGGCGTGTTGTTCATGGCTCTGCTCAACAAATTTTGGGTCGGGTATAGGCTCACTGAGGGTGTCTGCAACACAGGCCTCTATAGATGAAGGAACCGCTCTGGCAGGGACTATGGTTTCCTCTATCATGGGTTTGTCAACCTCTACAGCATTGGAGTTAATGAAACATTTTTGGGTTAGGAAGGCATTCCAGTCATCATTTTGTAACTTCAATTAATGTACCAACAATATCTTTATCAAACCGTGGTGAAACAGGCTTGAATCCAATCGTTGTCTCTTATACCTCTTCGCCATTTTATACAGGCTTCTCCACAGGTAATAGGGCATATTTAATTGAAACACGATGAAATTCATCAGCAAACGTATGTGATATAGAAAAAAAAAACCAAAGCGGCCCNCCTCACACGTCACGAATTGTTTCAAGACTGCTAGCAAACCATGCCACTGGGTTTTCAATAAGGACACAGGCATACCTTTATCACAGCAGTTGATTTTTCGAGATGTGAAGAACAGGCTCCATGGAACCTCCTCGACCTTGGCATTTTTTAACCACTTCTACCCGCTCAAAGGAAGACCTGTTGCTTGACCTAAAAATTCTTTTGTGACCTCGACCTGAATGTATCCTACCTTGGCTCAACATCCATCAAAAGAAAGGGAAAATTCTTGAGCGGTTCGCAAGTTTAAACCCTAGAATTTCTCAAGAAAAATAATTCAGCCTTGACCCTCGAGATCCTCCCTTGCATCATCACACAGGAGCAGGGTCTGAGAGCCATTGGGTTCAATCCTGACAACCGGGGCCATGGGGATACAGAAGGAAGACAATAAAACACAGTGAGTATGGAAGGTTTCTAGGAGAAGACCAGAGCGACATTTTAGACCTAAAATCTCATCAATACGCTAGCGCGTATGAACAGAGGTTCTTCACTACCAAATGGAAGGCGTTTCGTGAAATGAATGCCAGGAGTACATGTGAAACCCGAGACTTATCTCGAGGTGATGGGCTTATCGTTTTCGGACTACCACCTCCCACAGGGTACAGGCCACGACCAGGTGCATTAAACTTCATCATTGCGCAACAATTTGGGTTTGGTTTCTAAAGTTCAGGAGAGGGAAAATTTTATAAACCAAAATGTAATGACAAGGATAGGCATGACCAAGAGCTACAAAAAATATATATCATGGTTTAAATCAAATGGATCATTGGTGATTCAAATAACAACCCAAAGCATGCTTCACATTTGAGGAGTCAATAAAGAAGATGAGCTTTATAGCAGGAAACAAAAATCTTTATTAACAAAAACTGTAGAGCCATCCATCTTTCATAAGCTTTAGATAAAGAGGTAAAACAATCATAGGTTTTAATGCTTCGTTCTTGCTTTCAGTCATGAACGAAGTATGAAAATGAAAATACTAGGAATAACCGAAAGATCACATTTGTAGTTTCAAAAATTGCTTATGAAGAACAATAATCATATGACCCCCAGGTAGGCAGCTACATAATTTATTATTTAATGCTTTAAAAAGTTGAAAATATGTAGGGCTGCCAACACCATTGTAACCAATAAAACAACCTATCATTGTCATTGTCATTATCACTTTCACATCAACATATAACTGATGATCAACCAATCATCCAACATGTCACTATCCCTGTCACTGTCTTTGTCACTGATATATCATCATCAATCAGATCCACTCACATGGATACCAAAACCATCACCATGTCATGTACATCAACCATGTACCAAAACCTATACCATACCAAATACAACAGCCATGTATCACAACTTGTACCATACCATATACATCAACCATATACCACAACCTATACCATACCATGTACATCAACCATGCATCATTTATGCATCAAATGATGTGCCTCAACCAAGCACCAAAGAATGTGCCTCATACATATGCCACCATATACAATAGGATATCATCAATGAAGTGCCTCAAGAATGTAATAACATCACCATAACATATACCAAACCATATACTAAGATAACCAATATTTGTTTCTAATCGATGTACCATAACATCACCAAGATATACCTCAAGCATATGCCCAAATCTCCAAAACATGTCCCACAATGTACCTCAAGCATATATCATACCATGTACCATATGCCTCAAGTATATGCCAATGTCACAAAGATGTGCTTCTAACAATGAATCATAACATCCATAAACCAAGTACCAAGGATAGGTCTCAAGCATGTATCAATATCACCAAGACATGAACCTCAACCATATGCAACCATGTACCAAAAGACCTCCAAGACATGCCTTAAGCATGTGCCAAACCATCTATGCATCAAATATATAAAGACATATCTTTACTCATGACGAAACCTGATGCAAACCATCTCAGACCCCGCAACAACCCTGCTGTGTCATTATGACTTGTTGCAACTTGGACCAAGCATCATTTTTCAAAACATTTTCACAAATCCGCGACTTGATCCACTGCGACCCGTGGATATCCACGCCTTGCTCCACTGTGACCCACAGATAACCTCATAAATCCAGATAACCTCATAAAGCTAGTTTGCAGAGTTTTCCTTCACTATTTTAGACTTCGCTACCTTCAATATACTACAAAAATATTTACACTTCAAGATAGATAATCATTAAACTTCTGTGTCTAAAAATAAGGAGCTTCTTGCAGTATATTTATACTTGTCCATGTGACTTCTTTTCTTAACTTTTTATTTACAACCTCAACTACTATAATCAAATTATTACTTATTTATCCATGTGACTTCTTTTCTTAACTTTTTATTTACAACCTCAACTACTATAATCAAATTATTACTTATTTACATTTAAAGTAATGGTATGCAAAATACAGTTTTTTTTATTTACGGCCTCATTCACAAATTGAATAAAAATGTATAAATGTGATTGCTAAATTAAATGGATAATTACTTATATTTATTAGTTAGTGGACATGCATTTCTAGTTTACAATGAGCATTTCTAATACATGTCCTAGTTGCAATGAATTTGGTCTCACCTTTACAATGCATTTGGGCCATAGTATCAGGTGGGTGAAATCTACGGTCCAAAAACATTGAGTAGGTGGAAGTCGCTTATGTCATCCAAGTTCTACAGGCTTCTTGCAGAGGATTTGGGGTTTTGGATGATGTTAATTGTTTCTGTCTCTACTATTACTCTTTACCAGTTATCCAATCCAATGATTTAAGTTTATTTCTGTTCAAAATTGAAATGTTGTAGGTATTTCGGCGTGCATTGGTTTTACATATTGTGGCAGGACTTTAACACAATTAATTTAAATGAGGTTGAAGGATTTAGAATATGTCTTTCTACTTAAAAAAAAATCTAATTTAAAATTGTTGGAATGTGACAACCAATTAACCAATTTAGGTTAAGGTGGTTCATGATTGTTTCAACAATATTCTATTGTTGGATTTAGTTAAAACTATTCAGCTATTATAGGAGGCAGCATTAATTGAATCAGTTTCATGTAACTGAAGGAGARGTTGTTTAAATATGTGTGCATCAGATGCATTTAGATGAGCAAGGGCTTTGAGCCCTCTCCGGGGCTGCTGGTTGCCTATGGCTGGTTGTAATCTCCTGTTCATTAATATAACGATTCTGCCATTGTCCCGTGGATGTTTCCCTCACTCTGAGGGTTTTACCACGTAAACCTGTGTCTCCTATATGTGATTGCTATTCTGTGTTTGAGTTAATGTTTTCTCTGTACTTGTTTATGCTTCCGCTGCACAACA
>SNQJ01S0062678.1:0-15625 GCA_010110895.2 Picea sitchensis
TCTCTCTCTCCATATATTTATCTCTGATATAGGTGGACATCAATGGATTCCCACCTATTCCACTGGCTTAAAATACAATTTCCATCTTGGTAGTTTTTCTATGTTTTTTGGTCCCAAACTTCTGGGGCCATTTTGAGGCCCTAAATGATGTTTTTTTGGCTCAGAAGTGACTAACATATGACCAAAGGAAATGCTAGGACAAACATAATGTTTACTCCTTGAATAGACCTTTCCGACGAGGTACCGAGCAACCCAAACAAAGATTGTATGCAAAATTCACGCCCTCGGGAAGTTGACATATCAATTGCCCCCATCGAGGCCCACAAACCTTTTGGTGTTTTATCTCCCATGGTTAGGGTTTTTGATGTTTATGGTTTTCTCATTTATTATTTATATTAAAAAGGCCTTTGGAGCCTCATTGTAATCATATTCTTACGTATGTGCATAGTTTTCACATCTCTCCTTAGAGATAAGCTACCACCATTCTAACGAGTTCATTTCACTTTGTATTTTCTTTTATAGTCTCTGCGTATTTCATTATTTAATAGAAATTGAGTACTACTATATATTTGTGTTTATGCCCTATTTTTGTGTTTCATTTCATTCCCTCATAAATACAAATCAGTGGTATCAAAGAGGTCTACTCTTTATCTATTTCTCTGTGCATGTCCCCAATGAAGTCAAGGTATAAGGCATTGGGCCTCGAACTGGTCAAACCTTTGGAAGACTATCCTCACCAACCCGGATGACCACCCATGGTGGAGGAAAAGAGATATATTATATTAAGATTTTGTTTGTGGAATTCCTCACACAATAGAATAATGAAATTATGGATAATTTTTCCCAAATCCTTCGATGGCTGCGAACAACAATAGATGCATCTTGTTGGACAACCCGTTTGAAGAATGAAGAATGAGGGTGCATGCAAAAGAGGGAAGGACAATAGTTAGGCATGCAAGGAGGAGAACAACTAGGCATGAAAAAGCAGGTAGACATGCAAAAGTAGGAAGAACAACAATCAGGAGTATAAAAGAAGCATGTAGGCGTAAAGATATAAAAAGAACGCTTGAAAAATGAGTTGTCATAAGTTGTAATTATGCGTTGTCATTAGGGTTTTGGGATAAGAGAATATGGTTTTGAGCCCTAAATTCTATGTATAAATATGTAATGGGTCGGGTAGAATAGGCTACTGAAGTATGAAAGTTATTTCTATTGATATAATAGACTAAGAATGAGAGAGAGTCTATGTATGAAGGTTTAGGGAGGGTTTGCAGAGATATGCTTGCACTGAAGATCGAGAAGTACATCATGATGTATCTAATATAAGCGAAGTGCACAAGCTTGAGATGATTGCACAAAGAATAATAAAGAAGCCAGTCGTGTGGACGTAGCCCAAATTTTGGGTGAACCACGTTAAATTCTATTTATGAATGTCTTTTTATGCGAATGTTCATGAATGTTCTATTTATGCATAATTAGATCTAGATTTATTTATTAGATAATTGATGCATAATAATGATGAATGTTATAGTGAATAGTTTATGTTGAAATATGGGTAACAATGATGCTGCATAGTTAAATTTCACTAAGTAATCAAGGGAAAATGGACAAAGAATATGACACACAAGGTAGATAACTATGAATGAACATGATGATAGCCTTGCATCAGCTCGTCCTTGTAGAAAATTGGTTCCTGCATCTCTAATAGATGCCTCGGGTGAGACTTCACTTGCATGTAGGTGATGCCGAAAGGGTTAGTGTCTGTAGGGTTTGTTGGTTAGATAAATTGAACCTAGGGTCTTACAACCGTGCGCCAAAAAAAGGTTTTGTTGCTGGAATAAAAAATCTATGATTAAGGGAATGTTTTTGTTGGAGTTACTTCACACACACCTAGGACTTATTTTTCCTAAGGTTTTTCCTTGTTTATTAGTTATAATTAGTCATTATCCAATCTCCTATAGTTTAGGGGAGAATATTCCACCTGGAGAATATTCTCTTTCAATTGACACTTCAGTTTGACTAGTTGAGTTGAATCTAGATGTTGCATTGGTTTTTTCACCATGCAACATTGGGATCATCACCATGATAATGCACACTTTCCTTGCGATCATCACCATACTGGCACATTACCCTTGGTTTCCTGAGTTAACTCTTCACTACTCTATGTTCAGTCAGTTAACTGAAGACTAGTTGACTAGTTAACTCAACTAGGTGGCAGTTCAGTACCGTAACTTCCCGAGAGACTAGACTAGGTGGAAGTTCACTCCCGTAATTGTTGGTGTGTGTCCAGATCACTCTAGACCACCACTATGGAACATTATTTACTCATGTATCCTATATCTATTGTAAATTATTCCTTATTTGAGTGTGAAATACGATTAATGAGAATTCTTCCATTCTTTCTCTCCTTCTTCTTCTTTCTCCAATTCTCTCTACAAATGTGTGTATTATTGTTTAGCTAGATCTATTCTGTGCAAGTTCAACACATTTACAGTTCTAGATGCCGACTAAGAAATATATCACTAGATGGATAGAAATCAAGGAACAATAATTTGCTTGGAAAGAGAATAGAAATCCTCGGATGAGCAACAAGCAATGGATGAAAAGGTATGTGTACACAGAGTTGCATGAGATTTTATTTGGTGAATTTATGATTATCTTAACCGAGTGGTTAGAAATATTAGTGGAGAATACTGGAAGGTACCGAAAAATAGCGTAGAGAAAATGGACTCCTGAGTTTGTAAGACAATTGAACTCTATAAGTAACAAGACTTCCTACACCATTGATTTCTAGTTGAACAGTATATTGGGGGGTTATATTAAGAATTTGAAGTGGATTGTACCTAGTCATACAATGTCGCAGAGAGGGATTTCTTTAAGGGTTCACATGGAAGGTTTATGAAATCATTGGGTACCTGGATAGATATGTTGTTGTGCGACAAGTGTGTGATGATGATGGAGTCTGATTGCTAAGGGGATTCACGCACATAGGGGAACTGGGGGATGAATAGAGGATAGTTTGAAGGTAGGAAAGAATGAAGTAAGAAATTAAGAAGGAAGGGTGGGACCGAGGATGCAGAGAAATGGAGAAGGTGTATCAAAAGAGGAAGATGAGTTTGGAGTATTGCGTAGTGGAAGAAGGTACAAGTGGTTGAAGACTAGGGCTGAGAAAGGAGAGTCGTGTAGTGATTTTGAGAGGAGAGAACCCTACGCAATAGTCCAGATCGTTGAAATACCACACATAGGAGGAGAGCAAGAGGATTCTCAGTTCATTCCTAATAGAAGAACGAGTAAGTTCTACTCAGATTGGATCCTGTGTCAACTCCATGACCCCGTGTGTGTCACCTAGATCGGAAGTAACATTTGAGGATTTTTCACAATCACTTATAGTTAGCAAGGGAAGACATATTAGAAATATCCAGAGTAGTGGAAGTAATGCGTCGATTTAGAGTCAACTAGCATCGATGAGGGGAGGTACTACAAAAAACTACATGGCAGGGTTAGACCAGACACTGAGATTGCCTGAGTTCTAGGGAGTTGGGTCAGAGGACCCAAAACAAAATTTCTTCGTTTGTGAAACAATTTGGGATGCAAAGAATGTCCAGGATGAAGATGTAAATATTACATAGTTGGCAATAAATTTTAGAGGCCTCTCATTAGTATGGTATATGAAACTGCAGAGTACCACACCTATAGGACAAGCAAGGGATTTATCATAAATTAGACAAGCATTGTTGAAAGAGTCCAAGAAGACAAAATATGAGGTGTAGTACATTATAGAGTTGAAGGAAATCAAACATGTGTAGACTGAATTAGTTTGGGACTATTATCAAAGGTTTATAGATATGATGGGTAGATTGACATTTCAAATTATCGATCAATAGCAACAAGAATGGTTTATTGCAGGACTACTACCACACATTCACCAACCATTGATTCAACAAAAGGTTGAGTCACAGCCTGAAGCTTTGGATATTGTGATGAAGTTAGAAGCATCTCCTATAGGATATGGTGGGGGGATGGCGTAATTCCTGACGCAGTTAGCTTCCTTGACAATTCAGTTGGAAGAACTTAAAAAGAGAAGGAGAAGTGGGAACACGTTTGGTGTACCAAGTGTAGAACCGAAGGTCACCATAAGGATGAATACCCAACATTTGCGTAGTATTTAGTGACTGGAGCACCAAATCCATTACCAGGAGGGGGATACTATAAAATATGTAAGAAATTGGGACATCATCCACCTGAATGTCCATTACTGCAGAAGTACTAGAGTACACTAAGGAAATTGTTTTTTAACTTTTGCAAGTTAGTTAGGAATGAAGAGAAGGATTGTCGCGCATTCGATTTGATGAGAGAACACACTTCTGATATGTATAGGATTCATGAGGAGAATGTTGTGACATAGGGAGGTGGTCCATAGTATAATAATTACAGAGTATTTAATCCACAAAACCAAGGAGAATTTGGTAGAGGTTGAGGAAGAGGAAATTTTGGTAGAGGCGGTAAAGGACCAATAATATGTTACAATTGTAGTAAACTGAGACTCTTAGCTTGGGACTGCCAGAATCCTTGTACAACATACACATATTATAGAGTACTAGATCATGTGACATAATACTATCCTCAACTACTTGCGAAGTGGCACGAAATAGGGAATCAAAACTAGAACCTAAATCATAATGTAAAAACGATATCAGTCAAGAAACATAATGAAGGACCTAGAATAGTGGTTATTACACACTGAGGAGCTAGAACATGGTTTGATGTGACAAATGGAGGGAGGAAGGTTGAGAAATAGGTGAGGAAATCAATAGGATCGATGCCAACATTGTTGTAACCCTAATTTTCACCATACATGCATACTTGGCATCAAGCCATCTCATTTTCCATTTTTGCCAAGCCACTACTGAACAACTCTTCTTAAAAACACCTTTTTTTAAGGCACATGTGCCCTGCTCCACTACTGCACGTGTGTATAGGCTAGCTAACCCACTATAGCCCACGTATACCTACAAAAGAATGAAAAATGGAAAGTTGCAGATGAAACTCACAGTTTTGGGTAAGTTACCTAAACCATTTGACCACCCATAGCCGGTCACTCGACCAAATACCTAGCCCTTTCTATCATATAAAAGAAGGGGTAGGGGTCCCATTAGAAGGAGGAAAATAATTATAAAGAAACTCTACCTGATTTTTCATTCCCTTTGCCCCAACCTTTTGCAACCATTGTGTGAAGAGAAGCATATACAAAAGCAGTTGGAGCACAGTTGAAGAGGAGCCCAGGAGAAGATTCGAGGAGAAGTGGTCGATCTCACTATTGTAAGTTACTCTTGGGAGATTAATAAAAGAAGTACTTTTCCCATCCCTCCATATGAGGTTTTTAATGTTTAATATTGATTATATTTTGATAGAATCTCTAACCCATTAGTTCATAGATCATATGCATGTTTGACTTTCTTTGTTTGTCTATTTATGAATGCAAGTCAACTTTGGGAGGAGATTTGCAGTCAAGGAGCGACCAAATGTTAAAGGATCGACATCAAACACAGAAACTAAGGTACACTAACTTGATCTTTTTAACCTTATATTTACATATGAATAATGGGGTTTATGATTGGGATGATGGTAAAAAGTAGGAGACTTTAGGTCATTTCTGCATGCATTACATAACCCTTAATGCTAGTCCATAGGGGGATTTCCCACCCACAAAATAATTGGCGACCGTAATGGGGAGATATCTAGGTTTTTTGGGGATAGTTTTTGGGTTTTTTAAATTGGTTTCATTACCTTTTTTATGAGTTTCTGCAAGAGTCTGAGCTAGTAGGGATTATGTTCTTCCATACCAGTACTCCCTCCTTTCTTTGCTTGATTGTTTTTTCTTTTCTGGGAAGATATAGAGGCATACATGTCCTGTAGAAGGCTTGCACGTGTATACACACGCCCTGACTTCACACAACCCATGTACATACACTAGCTGCTGAAGGATCAATAGTGTGTCTAAGTCCATAATTTTTTTTTTAAAGAGAGGAAGTCATCCTCTTCCCTGCCAGAAGTGATCCTTCTCAGGGGTTTTTTGGATCTAGTTCTGGTCTCTGTTATTGCAGTATGTAGCCTAGGTATAACCTCAAATTAGATTTTTTTGTTTTAAGTTTCCTTGCACCTTTTTTTGTCAAAGTAAGTTTCTGTGTCTTCAAGGGATTCTGGTTCTTAGTACTAGTGCTCCCTGCTAGTTCTTGATTGCTTGTTTTCATTTTTTTGAGGAGTTGCAGAGGTGCACGTTGCATGCAGTGGGCCTGCATGCGTGCACACATGCCCTGACCTTGCACATCTCACATACATACGTTGGCTGTTGAACTGTCAATAACCTACTTGTTGAGAATTTGTTTTTTAGAAGAGGCAGTCATCCTCTTCCCTGTCAAGAGTCACACCTCTCAGGGATTTTCTTGATCTAGTCCGAGTCTTTATCATAACAGTCTATAGCTTAGGTTTGATTACAACATAGCTTTCTTTTTCATTAAAATTTGTTTCCTCTGTTTTTCTGTAATATGGTTTTTAGACAAGTGTGAGAGTCTGGTTCAATCAACTTGTGTGTTATTTTCAGTAACTCTTTGCGATCTACACTTAGGCCAGAAGTTTTTTCTTGGTCTTTACTTGTCTTCATTTTTCCCTTTTTTCTTTTTAAGCATTAAACAATAAAAAAAAATATTTTATTTCTTGGTTTTGGTTAAGTAGTTGGGTGTTTACATTAATCATAATGAAAAAATTGCTTTCATAAGTTCTTGGCTGTTGAATTAGGACAATAAGTATCTCATAGTCAAGTGAAATCTTGTTTTGAGTTTTCTGTTAAAAGGTCTTAGAAAAAAAAAGTTTGAAAAGTTGGTTAAAGAGTTTGAAAGTGCAAAGTTGAATTTGTGAAGAAGTAATTTGTTTCCAGTTTCATTATATCCTTTTCTCTTTCGTCTCTAAAAAACATCATTGGTTTCATTTTTCATTCCATTTGACTTAAGACATCCACCAAAATTAACGATTAATTAAAATCAACTAGACTTTATGTTTGTAGGGTCCATCAACTAGTCTAGGCTAGAGCCTTGATTTAGGATTGGAGAGGAAACTCTTAAAGGATGCAAAAAAAAAAACATTAGAGTCTATGCTAGGGAGTGCTANGTAGGGTCCATCAACTAGTCTAGGCTAGAGCCTTGATTTAGGATTGGAGAGGAAACTCTTAAAGGATGCAAAAAAAAAACATTAGAGTCTATGCTAGGGAGTGCTAAAAGTTCAGTATCGTAAAAGTTATCCCGGACCCCCCTCTAACATAGGGGATAAACAGGAGTTTGCATAAGGAAAGGTAGTGGAGATAATCCCTCCAAAGCCAGACCGAGCGTAGTGGGGATTGCATATAGAGGGCTTATCTTGGGATTTCGTTGATGACATTTTCCACGGAGCTTCACGGGTCTCAAATCCATTCGAGGTTCTCAGTCATCTTCTAGAACACTTGCTTTTGATACCCTTGATAGGTTTCGGGCTTGATACCCTGCTCATTGCAGTCCACCCGACTATCGACTGTACCCGCCTGGTGAATGTTTGCACGTTGGAAACCTAGTTGCCTATCCTTCTAGTGACTTAGATAGGTGATTGCAAGGGTATACCATGGTACCTAGGACAGACATCGGGCCATGCTTTGCAGATTATATGCAGAGGGTGCTTCCATATTCGAGTTGCACTTGCATCGGTAAGTTGCTCTAGTGTTGGTTGTTGTAACTGTTCTTCCAACTAGCTAGTGACTGCTTGCTTTATCTCATAGGTACTTTTTATAGTGCGTGCTGGTTTTGAAATGATTAAAGATTTCCCTAGTGTTTCTTTGATATTCTCACACAATGGAGTATCAGGAGTTCCGCCAGTCGCGAAGGCTTTTGGGCCTACGACCGGTTGACCTCGAACCCCTCTCGCCACCGCTAAGGTGAAAACTAGACCAGCAAGGGTCATTTGAGACAATTGGGTTACATGAAACTATGCCCGACCCATCTTCAAGAGAAGAACAATTGATTTTGTAGGAGCCAACTATTTCAGACCTTGGAGTGGAAACTATTGGTCCGTACAAACCTCCGAACACTGATCTATCAACACCCGTCGTCGTACATGTTTATCCTTACGAGTGCCTGATAGTGTCTCAAGAAGCAATGGAACCAAACACTGCTACTTCTTCTGGGAATACTCATATTCCCTCCACGACTGTCACTACAGGGGGTGTTCCACCTCCTAACCAACCATCGCCAGTTCGGGCCACTATGGTCTCGACTGCTTCTACCTCGAGAAACAATCTTGTTCCGTCTATGGCAATGATCACTGCTCCGTTTAACCAGAGTGTGATAGGCCCTCCGTTCTCATACGGGATGTGTGGCTTCAGTACAAGTACTGTACTTTCCTCCTCCAATATACAGACTTTAGGTCTAGGGGCAGAGAGTTCCAACTCTCCTTTGCAAGGATCTATGGGGGGTACTTCATCTCCCTTTATCGCTTTCCCTTATGACGAGGGTCATATACCCCCTTCATCCCCCTCACTCGACAATGTTCATCAAAACTCCGTCGGGCTAAACGTAAACTTGTTTGGAGAAGGTAGTCAAACACTCCCTTCTTATAACATGTCGGTTGGTTCAACACCGTTCTCTTTATTCGACATGTTTGGTCACAACACTTTCTCGTCAGTTGCTGTCTCAGTCGGGGGAAACCCTAGTTATGGAAAACCACATCCTGTACAGGGTACTATTCCCACACAGGGGGAAAACTTAGTAATTCCTTCCTCACAAGGACCTTGGAATCCATGGTAGGGACCAGTTCCCTTGTTAGGGATGCCGATCGAGGGAAACCCCTTCCATACCCAGTGGAACTGCAGTCAAGGCTCAACACCTATGCTCGTCGGATCGGCAGGGGGAAACCCTTCCCAAAACCCTTGGAATGCAACGCAATCCCAACCCTTTACGTCCTATTTTAGGAATCAGCTGATGATGCCTCAATGAGCGAAGAATTCGTACACTGTTCATGACCATGTTTATTACTAGAGCCCTAGCTAACAACCTAACTTTTCCTGGCAACCTGGTGCCACCCAGACTCCAAGCTCCTTTTTCCCTGGTTACAATCCACAACCCAAACTACCATTTCTGGAAACCTTGCACTTGCCAAACTTGACAAGGTTATTAAACGACCCCATCTGTCACGATCCGAGTTGGCCTCCTATGCCAACCAAGTTTCCTTCAGACATTCCAAAGTTCGAAGCCAAGCCTAACGAAGATCTTGGCGATCACATGACTACCTTCCACTTATGGTTATCATCCAACTCTTTGAGAGATGACTCCATCCAGTTGTGATTGTTTCAATGCACTCTCATAGGAAGTGTTGTGAAATGGTACATCGAGCTCGACCAATCATGATACTCTTACTTCGATGAATTGGCAATGGATTTCTTAAACAATTTCCAATTACCTATGAGATACGACGCCGACACTGAATTGCTGGCCAAATTCGAACAAACAAAAGCAAACCATATCTCAAATCACATTCGATAATGGAGACACCGGAAGAGTTTGATAAAAGTGCCAGTCCCACTAGCATTCCTACTAGAGTGGTTCCTTAAGTCTTTAGTACCCCAATTATCTAAAGACGTCGCAAAATCTGGAGTGTTTTCCGAGGAAGACACAATAATGAGAGCTCAACAACTAGAGTTGATTTACTCTCAGTCTGGTTTACTCTACAAAATTTTTACAGATGCACCGAGGTCAATACTTGATAAGAACAGATAGAGGTCTGGACCACATGCCAATGGCATTATTGGTTCAACACAAATGAAGCCTGCTGATCCATTGTCAAATCAATTACAATAATTGTCGATAAAACAAACAACAGCTAGACATACCACCGGTTTGGTTGTTCCCCCTACCCAAAAGTCAGATGTACACAGTGTGTAAACAACAAGCCCAAAGGCCACCCAGCAGCCTGACGAAAAGAAGAAACAACAAAAGAATGGTAAGGGGGATAAGAAACCCACCGATAATGCTGGCGGGGGTGACACTGAAAATAAGAAGTTGAAGTATGCTTGTAATCTTTGCAAGGAGGACCACCTGACACATAAGTGCCCTCAGCTTGCGGGGGCCCAAAAGTTATTGGCACAATAGCAGCCTGTTGTGTTAACGAACCCATTTCCACATGGGAAAAACCTAACCCAAGTCTCTTCGAGCACCGAGGGGGGCAGTTAGGGACCCCCCTGTCTTCGAGTAATCCTTTGTCTGCGAATTTATACATGATGAAAGGTAACATTGACATAGGAACTAAGACACGTGACTATGGAATGCCAAGCACTTATGAAAAGAGTAAAGAAGCCAAAAAGCCATCTCTTCCCCTTAGAATTGAGAATACATTGGGCAAAAAAATGACACGCATCCCAAAAGGTGCGTTCAAGAAAGCTTCTCACAATCTGAACGCAAGGGCCTCCCAAAACTACTCTGTGGTGGAGGATTTGTCACAAACCCCTTGTGCAATGTCTACTTTGGAAGTCCTCTAGAGTTTCCCTTCCCAGAGAAAGGCTCTGTTAGTTTCCTTAGGATCTGCTGAGACTTGTAATCCAGGAATGATCATGCTTGATACGACCGACTTAAAACCTCGTCTTCCTTACCACGTAGATTTTAAGATAGTAGTGGCTTACACCACAAAAAATTTTACCCGGAACATTTTCCACATAGTGGTTGATGAGTGTGCCTCGACATGTGTTATGTATTTGGCGTGTTGGAAGGCCATTGACCAACCCGTTTTGTCTCCGTCACCTACTCTTATTACACCTTTCAACGGTCGTTCTTTCCATCCACATGGGATCATCCCCTCCTTCCCCGTGCAGTTAAGAGGGAAAACTGTGTGCGTTGAAGTCGAAGTAGTCGATGCGTCTCTCGACTACAATCTCTTGTTAGGAAGGAGTTGGACATATGCTATGCAAGCAGTGGTCGTGACAGTTTTTCGATTCTTTCTGTTTCCACACGAGGGTCGGGTTGTGACCATTGATCAGCTATCCTTCTCTTGTCCCGACCCTTCATCAGGAGTCTCCATGGTCCTGATGATTGATAACCCTCAGCCCGACATTGTCAACGTAGGGGTTGGTTTGTGCCCACCTTTTATGGGTACTTTCGATTACCTGCCTCCGACCGACAATGTCCATTTCATGTCGGTTGTTCCTGACCAGCCTCGGGCTGAAATTTTTCAACTCTCGTCATTTCGCACGACGTATTTTAATGATCCATGGACTCTTCCTTCCCCATCAGCTACGATGGAAGGGACAGAGAACCATGGCATGGCCATGCCTCTGTCTGTGGAAGAAGTTTCATACTTGATTATTCAGCAAGATTTTGTCGACCCCGACCTGACTCTTGCACAATAGATAGATTCGATGATCGAGCCTATTTGGGCTCAAGGTTCCCTTGCTGATACAAATTATTTAGAATTAGTCTTTCCCTCAGACGAGGAAATTATTGAGGCAATGACTACTCCGAACAGACCTTAGGATGATATTTATCATAGATCTTACTTCCTCCTAGAGTTAAGACGAATTGAAGCAGGTGAATTCACTCTGACTATGACTAGAGATAAATCTTGTCCTATTAATCCTTTGGCAATGCATGTTGTTTACACTGAAGGAAATATGGAAACAATAGCTGAAACGATACCTATTGACATCTCCAGAACCCCTAGCATCATGGAGAATATCTTTGTCAAAGCGTATTTCTCCCCCGAGGAGATTCAAATATACACATATTTATTTAAAGAATCCTGTGATGTGTTTTCCTAGTCTTACGAGGAAATGCCAGGTATAGATCCAAGAATCATCGAACATGAAATCATGACTTATCCCGATATTAAGCCGGTCCAACAGAAGCTTCGTCCAGTCAATCCTAAGAAAGAATCAACTATTAAGGCTAAAGTAGAGAAACTAATTAAAGCTGGTTTCATCTACCTCGTCCAATTGACTCAATGGGTGTCGAATCCTGTGGCAGTCAATAAAAAATAGGGTACGATTCGCGTATGTATGGACTTTCGTCATATGAACAAGGCCTGCCCAAAAGATAATTTCCCCACACCATTTATTGACCAGATAGTCGATGAATGCATAGGTTACAAAGCCTTTTCTTTCATGGATGGTTTTTTGGGATACAATCAGATACAGATCAAACCCGAAGAATAACACAAAACCTCTTTCATTTGTCTGTGGGGTAGATTCACTTATCGAAAGATGCCTTTTGGTCTGAAAAATGCTGGAGCTACGTTTCAGCAGGCCATGTATTTTTCTTTCCACGACCTCAAACACATAGCCCAGGCTTATATCGATGATTTAGTGTCACGATATCACAAGAGAGTTGATCATCCGACACACCTCCTACTTATCCTTGAACGGTGTCGCTACTACCGAATTCGCTTGAATCCAAACAAGTGCATTTTTTGCATCACATTGGGTCGTCTGCTACGTTTCATAGTTTTGACAACAGGGATCATGGTCGATCCTCTAAAGGTAGAGGCAATAGTTTAGTTGCCTCCCCCGTGCACCATCCCTCAGCTTCAAAGGTTGCACGGAAAATCAAATTTTTTATGACGTTTCATTGCAAACTATGACGAGATCACAAAGGGTTTTATTCATTTATTGAAGAAGGACATTACTTTTCATTGGGACAAAGCTACTCAACGTTATTTCCCAGCATTGAAATGCACCCTCATATCAACCCCTCTGCTTCGGCCACCCAATTATAATAAAGATTTCTTATTGTACTTGGCCTCTGCGGAGTCGATCATCAGTATGGTCTTAGTTCAAGAGGATGATTTTCTCTCAGAATACATGATTTATTACCTGAGCCGAGGCCTGGTTGGACCAGAACTCAATTATTTCCACATTGAAAAACTTGCGCTGGCAGCAGTCCATGGTGTCCAATGATTCCTTCATTACATCTTGTTTCGCAAGACCACCGTCATTGTCGTTGTGAATCCATTTCA
Organism: Picea sitchensis; assembly: GCA_010110895.2. Lineage (NCBI taxonomy): Eukaryota > Viridiplantae > Streptophyta > Pinopsida > Pinales > Pinaceae > Picea > Picea sitchensis. The sequence continues at coordinate 13,018 of SNQJ01S0062678.1, forward strand.
ATACGTATTGACACAACACGTCATTGGAATAAATATCAATATATGGATTTTTATCCTCCAAGAATTCGACTTGGAGTTTGTTTCGGAGAAATCCAAAAATTCGATGGTCTTCGCAGAACTCATATCAGAACTTCTGGTCGAATCAGGTGATGTTATACCCGACGAGTTGCCTATAAAAGGAGACATGTTTTTTATCACATCTTTCGACCCCTTGTATGGAGATGTGCTTGTCTATCTCCAGACTTTGAAGTGCCCATCCTCTGCTTCTCGTGATGAGCGTCCTCGTATATGCCATCAGGTCAAGAACTATCTCATACTCGAGGATACTTTGTATCGTCGAGGTGTAGACTGCATCCTTCGCTGATGTCTCACTCATGAAGAAGCGGAAATCATGCTTAACGATTGACACACGAGAGCATGTGGCAGTCATTTTTTTGGGTTGGAAACAACCCAAAAGATTCTATGAGCCGGTTAATTTTGGCCAATATTAATCAAAGATTGTGTTGAATCAGTCAAGAAGTGCCACCCATGTCAGATCTTCTCTCAGAAGATGAGGACACACCCCACTCACATGTTTCCCGTTATTACCATTGGTCCCTTCACTAAATGGGGGATTGATTACACTACATGCAACCCCGCTTCAGCAAGGGGGTACCGCTATATCATCGTAGCAGTAAAATACTTCACCAAGTGGGTCGAAGCTATGCCAACATTCAAAGATGATGGGGAGACAACAACTCTCTTTTTGTTCAACTAGATAATAGCAAGGTTCGACGTCCTGAGAGAGATTGTCACTAACCATGGCAGTCACTTTCAGAATAAATTGATGACCGATTTAACGTCAAATCTTGGGTTGCAGAAAGAACATTCATCACCCTACTACCCAAAAGAGAATGGTCAGGTGGAAGCTGTCAATAAATATCTTAAGACCATTCTACAATGAACAATCAATTCGGCCAATTCAAATTGGCATTTGATGTTATACTCGACATTATGGGCTTACCGAACATCTGTTAAGACTACAACCAGTTTCTCACCTTTTCAACTCGTTTACGGGCTGGAAGAAGTCTTGCCCATAGAGTGCCAGATCCCATATTTAAATTTGGCAGTACACTTATTGCTAGACACTTCACCACTTGAAGAGTGATTACCATACCTTGAACAACTCAATGAACAACGTCGTGATGCATCCTTGTCTAATGAGGCTCACAAAAAAAATGTCAAGTGTCAGTATGATCGGTTCATTCATCCTCAAATTTTCTTTGAAGGCGACCTTGTCTTGGTCTATGACCAAGATAAGGACCCCCTAGGGGCAGGCAAGTTCAAACCCATGTGGTTCGAACCTTTCATCGTGAAAGAAGTACTATAGAAGGACACTTATCATCTGGTGGACTTTGAGGGAAATTTTTTGGCTGAGCCTAGAAATGGGCTCTACCTCAAGAAGTATTACTCATAGGTGGGTCGCCTTGGGTGACTTTTTGTAACATATGTGTATTATGTGTACTATTACTTTTTAGTTTTGTCTTTTGGTTTTATGGATGTGACGTTTTTGATGTTATCTTTTTCACTGTGGCAAATGTCAAGTGAATTAGAAGTGTTTATTGGGTTCGCAAATGACGCTAGCTGACACACTCAGAGGCTTGCCTCCGCAGCTTGGGCATTTTTCACACCTCAGGGTCAGTTTCTATCTTTAGGAGGTATCTGTTTAGGTGAAACAACAAACAATGTTTCCGAACAAAACATAGTTAGTGAGTTTCTTTGTGACACTTTGTCACTTGGTATCTCTCACCTCCGGGTCTATTTAGATGCTCAGCTGGTTGTGTCTCAGTTAAATTTAGTTTACCACGTTCATGATCCTACTCTACACTGATGGTTCCTTAGGGTATGTCTCTTAGAACTAAGCTTTGGTTACATTACGTATATCCATGTTCCTAGGAGATTAAATCAAGTTACAGATACTCTAGCTAATCATATATTAGATTGACATCTTGCACACATGTAAGAAACACACACACACACACACACACATGTAAATACATTTGAAAATAAATGTAATCCATAAAACACAAAAATATGTAAATACACATATATATATTGCAAAGTGTCAAAATACATAAGTGGGCATGAGCGCCTCAAAAAATATGTGTCCAGTAAAGAGTCACGGGGCCTATGCCCTAAAAAATATGCAAACGGTGCCCTCGGCACATAAGAAGTCTAGTCTAAGCTAAGGGCGGGGCCTGTAGGCCTTGTCATAGTGAACAACGACGTTAGCTAGATGCTGAAAAAGATGGACCCATGTCCGTGGTACCCCAACGACACGAGTCTGCACAAACGGTGGGAGATCCTCGATCTTCGCCATGGGGATTGTCTGAGTAAGCGCTATGAGGTTCCGCCCTACCCATCTCAATACTCTCTTAGACTCTCCGACTGGAGGTCCCCCTGCTACTGCTGGTCCACCGACCGCAGCTAGTCTTGCCTCTGGTCGAGGACGCTGCCTAGTCCTCGAAAAGTCCACTGGACGCACTGACCCCACATTTGCATAGAACAGATACATAGTTGACAGATACTCTAGTACATAAAAAAAATTGATATATATGAAAAAACATAA